>MCJB01046137.1:15240-100482 GCA_002018475.1 Nicotiana obtusifolia
AGTCCGGCACTTGGGCTGACCGATTACCTATTATGGAGTTTGCCTATAATAGAACTGTTCATCGCATGACTAGCATTACTCCATTTGAATGTGTTTATGGTTTTAATCCTTTGATACCACTTGATCTTGTTCCTTTGCCGAGAGATGCAGTTATTAGCGTTGACGGAGAAAATCGGGCAGCTGCGTTACTCGAATTACATGCTAAGGTGAGGAAAACTTTGGAGGATGCTTATGAAAAGGTAGCGGTCAAGAAGAATAAAGGAAGGAAAAAGCTGGACTTAAAGAAAGGTGACTGGGTTTGGGTGCACTTCCGAAAGGAAAGATTTCCGAACCATAGGAAAGGGAAGTTAGCTCCGCGGGGAGATGGACCATTTCAAGTGTTGCAGAAGATCAATAACGACGCCTATGTTATAGACCGGTCAGATAGTGCCGCTTTGAAAGATGAAGATGGTTTAATTTCGAGGACGAAATTCTCTCAAGAGGGGGAGAATGATGCAAATAAATTTGATCAAGTGTTATCAATGCCATCTATGAACAAGACAAGAAAAGGCGTTGGTTAGCCTTGGAGAAGAGCCAAGCGTCCATAAATCTTACTATGGGCGAATCTTGTGTTGAAGATGTACATTTGTGTTTATGTTGTATTATTGTGTAGTTATTGAAGACATTAATTCTTACTTGTTTGGTCCTGCGTGACTATTCTTTAAATTAACCAAATTGTGGCCTTTTTGTTAATTAGTTGTTTCCTAGTTGATTTAGGTTAACTAGTTATTCTTTTCCTAGTTGATTTAGGTAAGAGCTCATTCTATATAAACCTAAACACTTCATTATTTTGATACCTTTTGACATTATTATCAATCAAAAACCGGCAGCACATTGCTCCCAAAATCGTGTGAATTAACTTGTCCAATTTTGGTGTGATTCAAAATTGAACTTGTTCCTTTGTTTGATCGAACAGTTTGCAAGACCATTGTTGTCTTGAGGGTTGTTCGTATAGTATAGGTACTCCGTGACTTCATCAAGAAGGTAAGTAAACTAGTTCCTACTTGTTGTCTTGATAGTACATTGAGCGTCTTACTTCTATCTTTTGTTTTCTTATTTCCGCGTTTAATATTGCATCATGGATAGACTGACCAAGTCTGCCCACTTCATTCCGGTTGTGACTACCTATTTTTCAGAGCAACTGGCTCAAATCTATATCTGTGAGATTGTTTGTCTTTATGGTGTACCGGTGTCCACTATCTACCATCGAGGCACGTAGTTCATGTCGCATTTCTGGAGAGCTTGCAACATGAGTTAGGTACATGGGTTGAGTTGAGTACAACATTCAACCCCCAGATAGACGGGCAATCCAAGAGCACTGTTGCAGCCAAATGCACATGCAAGTATATGCGGTCGCCAAGTAATAAAAGTCGGATGTCGAACCCACGAGGACTTATTATTAACTATTAACTAAATTGGACTATCCTGGTTTTGTAAACAAGGATTAACCTAGAAGTGTTTGAATCTAAACTAATTAAAGTAAAGGAAAATCAATAGTGAACTCGTAACAAGGGAAAAATAGATTTTTATGATATCAATGTAATGAAAACGATCTAGGGTCATGGGCTATCTAACAATCCTATTGTATTCTTTATGTGAATTGACTAATTAATTTATCTGATTTATTGGTTGATGAGGTTAATATTGCTCATAAGAATTTGTCGATCTCCTACTCTCCTATTCAAGCTAACCCAACACATCTATGTCTATAGAGTTCGAATCAACAAGAATGTATATATAATTCCCTTATAATAACCAAGCAAGACAATTAGCATATGTCTATTGTAACGGCGAATCTATTCCCCGATGCCCGGGTTCAAGAACTTTCTCTACTCAATCCTATATGCAACCTAGAATTCCAACTTTTGAGTTCAACTCTAGATTCGTAGATAACATTCAATAGGTGATCAAGCAATCAAAAAATCAAATGCAAGATTGAATAAATAAACCAATACAAGAAATCAAAATCAGTATACGAATAACAATAGTCATGAAAGAACCACCATACTAGAAAGTGAAGTTTCCCACCACAGACATGGTAGCCAAACAACAAATCTTATAAAGAAACATATTTATTACTAAGTTTGGTGGAAGAAATATGGAAACCCGCCTCCACAGCGACTCCGTATTCTCCTTTGGTCAAACGTTCCTCTCAAAAACGTCCAAGCTTCCCCAAAATAGGTTTAGACTTCTTTTTATACTAGTTGAGTGCATGTAGGGCCAAAAAACCTTTTCTCAAACAAAGTAGGAAAACGCCTGCAACACAGCGTCCAGGACAGCACGTCACGCTGGCCCTGGCGCTGAAACCAGTAGCTTTTCACGTTCTCTCTTTCAATTTTTTTCCTTAGCTTTGTTTCTCTTCTTTCTTTTGTCTTCCGCTTGGGGGGGACAAACACCAAAGGGTGTCCCCCCTTTGTCTTCTTCCTTTATTTTTCTTCTTTTTTTTCTTCAGCCTTTTATTCTATTTTGCTCCAAATCTCTTTATCTTCACACCACTTCATTCCTACACAGTTAAAATATAATATTAAGCATAAAATAATATAAATAAATCTCATAAGATGATTATAAGTATTAGAATGTGAGAAAACAATGGTAAAATCTACGCATTTTTAAGCCAAACATCACCAACCCGCACTTAAACTCTTGCTCGTCCTCGAGTCAACCAATAATTCACACTATTCGAAAGCACTTTATATTTACACATTTGAAGCACACTACACCAAGTGGGGGAGAATGTAACAACTCAATCGGTCATTTTGAGCTCTAGCGCGTCGTTCAGTGATTTGAGGCCTTAAGTAGCTTCACCTCATATTTTATGACTTGTACGTGTAGTTGGAATTGTATTTCGGGAAGTCCAGAGTTGATTTGGAAGGAAATTTCTCAATTCGGAAGCATTAAGTTGGAAGAATAGACCGAGGTTTGACTTTTGAGTAAACGACCTTGAAATCGTTATTTGAAGGTTCCAATAGGTTCGTATGATGATTTTTGACTTGAGCGTATGTTCGGGTCAAGAATCGGGTGGTCCAAGAGCATTTCAGCGCTTATTGCGGAAAGTTGGCATTTTGAAGGTTTTAAAATTCCTTAAGTTTGACTTGAAGTTGACTTTGATGTTATTGATGTCCATTTGGGATTTGGAGACTTTGAACAGGTTCGTATTGTGAATTGCTACTTGCACGTAAAGTTTGGAATCATTTCGGAATTTCTAGATATGATTCAGACGCTTTCGTCGAAGTTTGAATGTTTGAAAGTTGAAAGAAGGATTTTGATCGTCGATTCGTGATTCTGATGGTATTCGTGATGTTTCGAGTCTTTGGATCAGTTTGGATAAGATATAGGGACTTCTTGTTGTGATTGGACGGGGTCCAGGGGCCTCGGGTGAGATTCAGAGTGGTTTCGGACCATTTCTCTATGGGTCGTAGGTGCTGGTTTCTGGTGTGTTTGGTATGCATCGTGATCGCGAAAGAAGGGTCACAATCGCTACAGGTTAAATGGACCGGTAAAGACTTTGTTCTTCGCGATTGCGTAAAGGGTGTCACAATCATAGAGGTTATGCAGGATGTCCTTTACATTCACATGGGAGGAGTCGCGAATGCAGTGGGTTATAGAGGCTGGTCTGTTGTGCGAGAGTTGCTCTACGTGGCCGCAGAAGGTGAGTCACGATCGCGGAAGAGGAGGTGCCAAGGCTGGAAATTTTTTACTTCGCATTCTTGAACTTTGGCACGCGTTCGTGTAAGCTTGGATGACTGTGCATCGCGATCGCCGGGAGGATATTGCGTTCCTGAAGAAGGAAAATTTTGGGGCGGTTGGTTTAGCCTTCGCGATCGCGAAGAGGAAAATCCTAGGCAGTGATCTATTTATTTCGGGACTTAGCCCATTTCCATCACATTTTCATTTGGTTGGGCGACTTTTAGAGCTCTTGAAGAGGAGATTTTAATCATTTATCATGAGGTAAGTTATCCCCACGTGCTGTAAGTTAAATACATGCATTATATATATGGATTTAAACATGAAAATTTGTAGAAATTTTCGGATCTTGGAAGAAACCTAAAATTTTGTATTTTTGGATTTTAACCACAAAATTGGACATGGAATTAAGAATAGGTGATATATTTGAGTTGTAGTGTTATGGGTGATATTTATATTCGAACGTTTTCGGAATCCGGGCACGTGGCCTCGAGAGTTGACTTTGTTGACCTTTCGAGCGAAGTTGGGAATTGTTATAAATTGATTAATTATGAGTGTTAGAGTATATTTCTATTGGTTTGCATGATTGTTTGACTAGTTTTGGATCGATAGACATTGATTGGAGGTGCTACAGAGGCATTGGAGCTAGTTATAGAACTTCGGAGTGCGGTAAGTCTCTTGTCTAACCTTTTGAGGGGGAATATATCCCGTAGGTGTTATATTTATTACATGCTACATATTGTGGGAGCTACGCACATATGAGGTGACGAGTGTCCGTGTGTATGCTAGAATTTCTGATTATATCTGAGTAGACTTAGACTCACGCCATGCTTTAATTGTATTATTTGAGTTATTCTTGAATGCTTAATTGCTTAAATTCGTATTATGACCTGAGACTAGACTCTCATAGAGTAACGGACTCGTTATATTAGAT
Organism: Nicotiana obtusifolia; assembly: GCA_002018475.1. NCBI lineage: Eukaryota > Viridiplantae > Streptophyta > Magnoliopsida > Solanales > Solanaceae > Nicotiana > Nicotiana obtusifolia. The sequence continues at coordinate 19,898 of MCJB01046137.1, forward strand.
ACTTGACGAGCTGCTTGATTAGCCGTAGAAATTGTACTTCTCCTACGGATTTCTGCCGCGTTGTGTGTAATCATCCGAAAGCTTCTCTTGAATTCCATAACTCACATGTGTATTCGTGAGTGGGGTCAAAGACTCGTAAAAGCTTCACACTCTTATGGGATTAGGGCGTTCGCCTCGGCAGGATATTGTAACACGCTCTTATGGGATCGGGTCGTTCGCTGTGGCAGGATATTGTAACACTCTCTTATGAGATCGGGTCTTCGCCTTGGTAGGATATTGTAACACACTCTTATGGGATTGGGCCATTAGCCTCGGCAGTTTTATGAAACACTCTTATGGGATTGGGTCGCTCGCCTCGGCCGAATCGTGTGAAATACTTGATAAGGAGTCCGCATACTCGTGAGTTTCCTAACTTGAGATGTGACCGTTGATTTGGTATTGACCATTACATATTCCATTTGAGGAGATATCTGATAATTGAGGTCTTTGTGCTTACTGTTGAGTTGTAGACCGTATAATTTGCCTATATATGTACTCATTGTTTACTTACCATGTCTCATTCTTGCCTACTTTATTATATTTGATTTACTGGATCACTAGTAAGTGTCAATGTCGACCCCTCGTTACTACATCTTTGGGGTTAGGCTAGATACTTACTGGGTACGCGTTGATTTACGTACTCATGTTGCACTTCTGCACTAAATATGCATGATTTGACAGGTTCATTTGGTGGTCATTTGGGTACATAGGCGCAACTGCTGAGGGGACTTTATGGTGAGCTGCAATCCATGCTAGGATTCGCAGCACAGATAATCTCCATCATAATTATTTACTTTATCATGTCTATCTTGTATTCCAGACATATGTTGTATAGTTATTGTACTTCCTAGTAGATGTTCATGCACTTGTGACACCAGGTTTTGGGGAGTTCTAGAATTTGTTCATAGTTTTGCTTAGTATTAACACACCTTTACTTTGTATTTTATTTAAATTGTATGTATCTACGATTTTTATGCATTGATCTCTCTATCTAATAAGATTCATGATTTCAAAAATAATAAAATGAATAATTAAGTTGGTAGTTCACCTTTGGCTTGCCTAACGGCGACGCTGGGTGCCATCACGATCTATAGTGGGTTTTGGGTCGTGAAAGCTTGGTATCAGAGCATTAGGTTCACATATATCTCACGACTCATAAGCAAGTCTAATACAGTCTTGCGGATCGGTATGGAGACGTATGTACTTATATTTGAGAGGCTACATGGCTATTAGGAGAGCTTTCCTTCCTTGATTCCTCATCATGCGATCTGATTTCATTGAAGTATGCCTTCGGTTCCTTCCTACTCATTCGTATGCGACATCCGGCATTCATTATCAGTTGGGCACCAACGAGTTGTGAAGATGCTACAGATGCGGTGTAGGATTTTTTTCCCTGCACATGCGGACGAACCATTATCGTCGCCTTGTAGAGGATTGTTCTGTCATTCAGCCTAGTGCTGGTGTTGCCTACGGTTTCGAGGCTATGCATAGTATATTGTGATGTTCATGCATTGTTATCACACAGTGTCGGTGTGAATAATAAGGTGCTTACTTATGTGTCACGGCAATGAGTGATTCAGGAAGAGGATTAGTCGATTCATGATTGAGAGATTTGGCAGTTAATTCCAGCGGAGAAAAGACAATTGAACTATGGATGTTCTGGCCTTGGTTGACGGAGAAGCGAGATTTGATATTTCTGAATTTGTTGGAATTCTTGTTAATATCGTAGTGTCGCCGTCCTTGATTGAACGCATTAATGCTCATCGGCATGTTGTTCTTCATTTGTTTGCCTCTGGGCACGGTTTTGTGAGGTGGTAACTGCAGTGATCAAAGATGGCGATGTGTTGCAACTTCAAAATCGAATCGATGTTTCCAATTTTGATGGTTTGGGAGAGATGATCCCTGAGGTGTTTTTTGTTCTTCAGAAGTTTGAATGTGGTGACAAGGGGCATGATCAGAATGCAGGAAAATGTGAATATTTGATTATCATTTTGGAATGCAGTATGGCTCCGAGCTTTAAACATATTGTTGGACCTTCGGTCGGTGTTAATGAATGAATAAATTCCCACGGCTAGCAGATGACTGTGGACCTAGGGAGATTGACTGATTTCATAATGGTTATGACCATGAAATGTCGTCGGAGGATGTAGATATGAGGTTACACAGGTGGTATACCTCATGTGAGAAGGTTAAGGTGTATGATACTTTATGAAGTTCCTATGAAGAGTTTTACTTTCTATCCAACATGAAGCATGTATTGCGATGCGGGCTTGGATCGCGTGAAGAAGAGGGTGCGAGTATTTGGAGGTTGAGTATGCATTTGGAATCGGTAATTAGTCGCGTGTTAGGATTAGTACAACAAGAGCTTGTGAGAAATTTGGGCGAGTAACGGTGTGAGATCATGGTAGCTAGAAGAAGATGTCATTGTGGGCTCTCGAAATAGGTGTTTGTGTCTTAACGCTAAGTGGGGGGAGCCTTCCGTCTATGGTTAGGTCACGTGGCTATGTGCCCTTGCAGTTTCTGGTTATCAGTATGTCGGTGGATTAGTACTGACTAAGTGAAGAAAACATTAGGGGTTATTCGAACAAGAACTTTGATGGATGTGTGCAACATTTAACTTTATCGATATGTGGAGGTTGTGTAATGACTCAGATTTAATACTACTTGTGGATGTGATTTACAAGGGAAAGGTGTTCATCCGATCGCTTCTTTGGAGTATTCGTGTGCTGGTGAAGCACTAGTTGTAGGTTATCTAATCATGGATTAGAGTGGGCGACTCTCAATAATGGTTATAGTTGATTCCAAATTTAAAGTGTGATGCCTAAGGATTTTGGGTTTGTTATGTTGCCGAGGACTGGGTTTTGCAGCAGAGTGTGAAGGATACTTGGGGTATTTCTTTGTATCATCGGGTCTGCGGTGCCGTATTGCAAAAATGGGAGAAACGACTTCGGATTTGCAGAAGATCTTTTGGAATGGGTGTATCAGTTGGAGTTACTACTGAGTGCATGAAGAGAGCAATGAACTGGCTTATGGGCGCTGAGGCGATATGGTCTTATGGTTTGGAGTCACTCAGGTGAGTGACAATTAAGGTCCGTTATGTGCTTGAAAAGCGGTATTACGTAGGAGGCAAGTCAAGATTAAATTGGAAGATGTTGGGTCAGTTAGTAGTGATTTGGATCAGTATGGTAGGAAGATAATCGGTTCCTTTGGTGCAATACGACTATACGGGTGTTTCATGGTTGTACGTGCGGGCTTGATAGCCTTCATAATTAGATTGATTTGGAGGTATTTGATTCTGATGGTTTCGATTATGTGAGAATGGGTCCCCAAAGAGTTATGGCGGTTTAGAACACGACTTGAGTTCTATATCTTTTGCGGCTATGGGAAGTTGGTTATGTGTTGCGATTCTTCTTCTAAAATGGGTTAAGTGAAAGGTTCTAGCTAATGTAGTGTTTATTCTACTGGTGGTTCAGGTCTCAATAGGTGCAGTAGGCTGTATGGAATTTGAATTAGGGGATCAACGTTGCAATCCAGTTCTGACAAGACTATCGAGCTCGGAAGAGCTGGAGAGAGATTTCAGATGTTCAGAGCATGTTGGCATTGTTTTTGTGTCGCCTGAGAATGGTGTTCCGAAGAAGAGGCATTGTGTATTGATCTATGGATTCTTGATTTGCATTATAGTAATAGTATGGTTGGTAGCCATGGATGTGCAGATTTTGCTACCTGGTGTAGAAGGTCGTGGGAGTATCTCCCCAGGGATGATTGTATAATGTAATGTGTCAGCCTTTTTTGTGGTAGAGATTGAAATCAAGTATGTAGATTCTAGTACTATCGCTGATGGGAGAGTTTATGTCTGAGAGGCGCTTTATTTCTTTGGTTGCAGATTGTGGGAGTTTGTTCCGAATTAGACAGTAGATCATATATGTCAGGAATAGGTTCATTGGGGATCTTTGGAATGCTATTGGCCCATGTAGGGATGATCGGAATCGGCTTGAGGTCCGTTGGTAGGCCTGATGTGAATGTATATTTTATACCAGATTAGATATGCTTATTCGGCATAGCATCACTTATGGATGGGTCTTCGCGCACAGTGGATGGTACTCTTATGTCAAGTGGGGTGTGAGGCGGCTTGATTATTTCCACGTGTGTGGTGATCATGTGAAGCTTGTGGTGTTATATGAGCGACATGGCTTTCGAGATGATGATCTATTTACTGCACCTTTGTCGTTCTTGAGCCCTTGTATTGCAAGATGCTATCGTTCTCCCTATGCTTGTTTTTGATATATGTACTTTCATGAGTATGAGCATTATGGCTTGGTGGGAATTTCCCTATTGATTGTTATGTGTGGATCAAGTGGCACGCTGCCACTGGTATCATGTTTGGATCAGGTTGCACGCCGCAACAGTATCATGTGGATCGAGTTGCACGCCGCAACAGTAAGATGTTGAGTACGGTGCCTTACATTTATTTTGTGTTCCTTGTTTCTCATCTCTGAGATATGTTATAGCGTCTATTGGGCCATTTTATTTGTTATGCTGGCTAGATAGTCTTTACCCGGGTACGTTTTTCCTCAATTAGTCATATTCGAATTGTTATTGTTGATGCATTGATGTTGTTGTATGAGATTCTACGTGGTTTTTGATACGGCTTATTGGTCGAGTAGTCTGTACTCTGTGAGACGAGGTTGTCAGGCCTCGAATCACTGCAATCGGATTTATATAATGTATATTAGAGGGAAAATATCACCATTCAGTTTAGGATGAGACAAGGGCTCTTGTTGAGCGGAGGAATTCCATGAATTATCGATTTGGCAAGTAGTCATGAGTTTCTGCACATCCCTTTTATCATTGCAGTACTGCGAGGGTCGGAACCTAACTTATATGTGTTGTGTTATATACTACGGGCATCAGATTCGTAAGTTTGCAGCTATTGTAGCTGCAAGATGTTATATTGGGCATACGAATTATGCGGTGCAATCTGTGATTACAGCATGGGTGGATGATCATGTTTGGGGTTCAGCATGTCGAGATTGATAAGATGTTCGTATATTAGAATCAGGTCTTGTAAAGAATTCTAGATGTTGGAATGTCGTTCGATGGCTTATGGGCTGAGGTGGCAGGACGGATCTTCATTTGGCTTGAGCTATTGTGCTCACAAGGGTGGTGGTGGCACAGGTAGCTACATAAGGTGTTAAAGAGCGTATTTTGCCAACTCGGAACGGTTCTTGGCACGTTCGAGGACGAACGTATGTTTAAGTGGGGGAGAATGTAACGACCCAACCGTCGTTTAGAGTTCTAGAATGTCATTCAGCGGTTTAATGCGTTGAGTAGCCTCACTTCATGTTTTATGACTTGTACGTGTGGTCGGAATTGAATTTTTGGAAGTTCGGAGTTGATTCGGAGAGAAAATTCTCAATTCGGAAGCTTTAAGTTGGAATAATTAACCAAGGTTTGACTTTTGAGTAAACGACCTCGGAATCGGGATTCGAAGGTTCCAATAGATTTGTATGATGATTTCAGACTTGAGCGTATGTTCGGGTCGAGTATTGGGTGGTCCGGGAGCATTTCAACTCTTATTGTGGAAAGATGGCATTTTGAAGGTTTTAGAATTTCCTAGGTTTGACGTGAAGTGGACTTTGATGTTATTGATATCGTATGGGATTCCGAGCCTTGGATTACGTTCATATCGTGAATTGTGACTTGCACGTAAAGGTTGGCGTCATTCCGAAATGTCTAGATATGATTCGGACGCGTTCGTCGAAGTTTGAATGTTTGAAAGTTAAAAGAAGGATTTTGATCGTCGATTCGTGTTTTTAATGGTATTTGTGATTTTTCGAGCCCTTGGATAAGTTCGGATGAGGTATGGGGATTGTTGGTGTGATTGGACGGGGTCCCGAGGTACTCGGGTGCGATTCGAAGTGGTTTCGGACTATTTCTGTACTGGTTGCAGCTACTGGTTTCTGGTGTGTTTGGTAGGCATCGCAATCGCGAAAGAAGGGTCGCGATCAGAGGTTGTGCAGGATGTCCTTCGCGTTCGCGTGGGAGGAGTCGCGAGCGCAGTGGGTTATTGAGGCTGGCCCATTGTGGGAGAGTTGTTCTACGCGATCGCAAGAGGCGAGTCGCGATCGTGGAAGAGGTAGTGCTGAGGCTGAAAGCTTTACCTTCACGTTCACATAGCTTGGCACGTGTTCGCTTAAGCTTGGATGACTATGCATTGCGATCGCGAGGAGGAGATTGCAGTCACGAAGAAGGAAAATTTTGGGGCAGTTGCTTTGTCCTTCGCGATCGCTAAGGTATTACTGCGATCGCGAAGAGGAATAGCCTGGGCGGTGAGCTTTTTATTTCGGGCCTTAACCCATTTCTATCACATTTTCATTTGATTGGGTGATTTTTGGAGCTCTTGAAGAGAAGATTTTCATCATCTATCATGAGGTAAGTTATTCCTACTTGCTTTAAGTTGACATGCGTTATATGGATTTAAACATGAAAATTTGTAGAAATATTTGGATTTTGGAAGAAACTTAGAATGTGGTATTTTTGGATTTTGACCACGAAATTGGACATGGAATTAAGACTAAGTGACATATTTGAGTTGTGATGTTATAGGTAATGTTTATTTTCAAAAAAATTCGAAATTCGAGCACATGGATGTTGACGACCAATTTTCACCCTCCCTTTTAAAATTAATTTATTTGTACTTAAATATTTACAATGAATGTTTTGAAAAGTATTTTTCTATCAATAAATATTTATTTTTTACAAATTAATTAAGTATTAGCTTTGAAATTAATAACCTAGTATAAGCATTATGTAATTACAAATACACTTACTATTTTAATATCAGTAAAATAATTTCTAAAATACACCACATAGGCTTGATAATTAATTTAACGAATTACTTCCTAATGTTGATTGATTAGATTACTATGTTAACAGTTCAAAATTAGCGTTATCATTTGGAAAAATAAGGTATTTTATAAACAGTTATTTACAATAGTTAGTAGTGTATTTGATAATAATAATAATTTTACTATATTTTATTGGAAATTTATTAAGTTTAATTAGATTAATTATAAAGGGGTTAAAAAACTAAAAGGGCTACATTTGCAATTCTTCAATTAAATACAAAGTGTCTATTCCCTAAATCAATCCCAGCCCAATACCAAGCACAATTCGAAATTCACCTAGTCCAAAGGCCCATCCCCTTCCAACTTGGCAATCCATGCCATTCTCATTGAACCAATGAGATCGTGCCGCGTCCGCGTCCCTTATCACTCACAAAACAAACACACATGCATTTGAATCGTAGGTCTATCTAATCAACGGCTCACATTTAATCTCCGATTTTCTTTTGATTTTTCAACACCCGCCCAGAGATCCCATCTCCATCGTCCAAATCCCATGATTCAATGGCCACCCAAATTCCTTTTAAAAAACCTTAAATGCGAAAAATATTAGGGCTGTTGATCACAAGATCCAACGGCCCAGATCCTATCTCCTATCTTTAACCTTAAAGACAGCCCCCAATACCCTAAAACCCTGAATCATTTGTTACCCTACCCAACCGCCCTTCTTTCCTCTTCCTCTCTCTTTTCTCTCATCTTCCCCAGCTCCATCAATCAACAGATCTTGCACAACTTAGTGCAAGGTCGTGAAATTAACTTCAAATCATCTCATTTGTCTCTCATATTCACGATTTTCGCTGAATCTTTGCATGTTTCATCTCGGAGATTCAAAATCCCCAAATCCTAAACCCTTCACCAAATAATGCAATGTCAAATCTTCAAAATCCTTCTATGTCTTTGGTAAATCTATGGCATACATGAACATTTCTCAGGGTTATCATGATTATTCTTCGTACAGAGGTCAAGCGAAGCGACCTCTAGACATTAGGGTTCTTACCCGATGGGTTCTGCCCTCAACAGTCAACTTCTCTCCTCTCAAGTAAAATCTTTAATGATTTCCCCTTTGTTTCCCAGTTTTTTTCACTTGATCTTGCTTGTATCACTTGGTAATCACTCTCCACTACTGAGTTTGAATCTGTGAAACCCTAAGGCTTCAATGGCCACTATAAATAGGGCTTTCAATGCTCTAACCAGCCAGAACCAATAGACCAACAAGAACTAAAAACCCTAATACGAGTATCAAACCTATCAAGATTTCAAAAGCTTAGGCACTCTCTCGCTCTCTCTGATTAACTTTCATTTCTTTTTGTGTCTGAGTTCCTTCACTACTCAAGAGTTTGTAACTTTGGTTTTCATACGGCTAAGTTAAAATCCTGTTTGGTTTGCTGCTCAAGAGGAGGTCAGTACACCTCCATCCTTTCTCTTTAGTTGCTTCATTCGAAAATCATGAGAATGCTACTATGTTCCTATTAACAGCTTCTTTTATAATGTTTGTTCAGTGTATAATCGTTTAATTTTGGTTCACCATGACTTATTGATGATCTATGATAAGCTGTTGTATTTATTATTGGTTAAGTAGTTGTTTGACTTCAACCTATGTATTAAATAGCCTACATGATTAAGTTGTATAACTTGCCTTAATGATTCTTCGCATCTACCAAAACTTCAGATCATCCTCTATTGTTCTATCATAGTCTTCATATTTATCATGTTGTATTCTTCTGAGTTCTGTTACTCTGTATTTTGGTTATGCTATAGTCTTCATGTTTATCATGTTGTACTCTTCTGAATTTTGATATTCTATACTTAGTTTTTTCTGTTTATTAGGTTGTCTTCTCCTGAGTTCTATTATTCTATACTTAGGTTTTCTATTGTAATCTTCATGTTTAGCATGCCATATTCTTTGAGTAATGTCATCCTATACTTGGGTTTGATGTTAAATGACTCTAGCTAGGATATACATGAAGGTATATAGGTTAACCCTGCATTACTTGGTTATGGATTATGAAGTCTGAGCATCCAAAGTTCTTTCCTTTTTTATATAAATGCGTGTTATTCCTTAAGTGTTCTTTGAGTCCTCTTTATGTGTGCTTTACATCCATGTCTAATTGTTATTTGTAATCAGTCCTACTAGATGAACTTTCTGTGGCCATCAGTGACATCTGTTATGATCAGCCTATCTCTTATGAGTTAGATTGTAGTTGTGTCTGTTGTTGTTGATGCCAACCGTTTCTGTAGCTTGAATACAACTTCACCATGCCTTAGTCTGTACAGCCTAGTTAAGTCTACTTAGTATGATGTTTTTCTGATGCTTAAACCCCTTAATGATATTAACAATATGATTCTATAATATTTGAGACTCATCCTATCTTGTGAGGTCATAACTTTGATTGGAGTCTCTGTATGTGTGAAGTTTGGCATGAATCTTTGTTTATCCCTCATGACTCCATACTTTGAACATTGTTTTGAAGCTCTACTCAACCCTTCCTTTCCCCTATTATTTTGAGAGAAACCTTTTGTTATTACTGATTGAGTATAGTAACTTGTCTATATCATTATCTGAATCTTTACTGAGGATTCCAAAGGGTTCAAGTAGTGTTATCAATTTATGCTCATGATAATATCTAATGTTGAACTAACCTGTGATCAATCCATTAGGACAATAGCATCTGCTATTACAGCTTTAAAAGTATGTGCCTTATCTGTCCATGAGTCATATGACTCCAATTTGTTTGGTTCTTTAACAACAATAGTCAAGTGTTCTTGTCCCCATATGTGCCTAGAACTTGACATTTAACCATGTTCAATATGTGTTTCACTCACTTAATACTGAAGTATAGTCATATTGTCTTTATGAGCTTTTCCTAAGTTATTCTGTTAAGTAAGAGTATGCTTTTGTGGTAGGAAATGTCATAGTAGTTGGATTGCGTTGAAAGAGCCTCATTGGTATTCAAACCTGTAGGGAAGAATGAGTTGTTGGTGTTTAGGGGTATTTGGGAGTAGAGTTAAACTCTAGATTGGGTTGCTCTCCCCGACACAAGCATTTTCCTAGGCTTGAGACCCTTGGGAACTTTGAAGTGTCGGGGTTCAAAGGAGGCATCGACCTTGAGTAGGATTCTCTCCTTAGCCCTTAATTCATTGGCACACATTACTTTCTTTAGGTTTGGTGTTTAATGACAACGAAAGGTATCCAATGTGGATCATTTACTATGCATAACCTCCACATTAGTATGACTTTTCTTAGTACTTAAATAATGTCAGTGATCTTTACTTTCGTTCTTTTTCTTGTGAATTTCATATATGGTTATGTATATAGTACTATCATTCTAATGACCTTCTCTCTTGTTTTGGACATGTACAATGATTTGGGCCTAGTGATTTCTGTTGGAACTCAGGCCCAAGTCCAGCCCTGCTATGGTCCAAGAGTCTGCTATTGCTAGTCCCCCTTACTGCTGGGCCTGCCTTTTGAGGCCCAAACCTCCCAGAGTCACTTCTTTCCCTTTGCTTCTTTATTTACTGTTTTTGTTATTCTCCAGTTGCACTATGTCGTTACTCTTTGCTATGTTTCCTGTTGTTTTGTCTCATATGTATATGACAATTATACATTAGACTAAATGCTTTATTTTATCTTTAACTCACATAAAAATAACTTAGGCAAGCCTTAAAGAACATAGGATTAAAATAGGCGTTAGTTAGTAATTAATTCTATAACCACTAGTCGCGAGCCCTTATTAATTCATTATGCCTTGTTAACCTTTTTCTTAAAGATTTTGAAGCCCAAAGGCAGCAATCTCTCTTTCAAAAGGAAAAACCAGAACTATCATGAGTTTAACTTCCCTAAAAGGGAATCAACTATTTTGAAAAGATTAATGTGCCGCTACTCCAAAAACAAAGGCTTTCAAACAGTTTTCTTCAAGCCAACTATTTAAAACTAAGGTACATCTTAGGTTCATTTTCACCTCATTAGAATAATATGAACTTCCATGATTCAGGAAACAAAGTGCTTTAACTTCTTCCCTTTTACACATTCTTATACAAAATGTTCCATCTTCCAAAAATCTTTCCAAGTTTATATATACTAACACTACTTTTTTCTTAATGGCTTCTCTTTAAATCCATCCTCTTTAAACCATACTCTCCCCTTAAAGATAGTATACCCTAATATATGGTAAGCTACACTCTTTGAATACTAATTAAGTCATAGTACAAATAATTAGTCCTTAATCTAGTCTAAGTCCTATGGAGCTACCTCAGATACATTTTAAGGGGTGCTTAACACCTTCCCCTTGGAAGAACAAGAACTCTTACCCATAATCTCACCTGTTAGCAGACTAATAAAAATTATAACATTTATTAATTAAATAGGTACCCTACTATACCTTTAAATATTAGGTGGAGACTCCCTTTCATCAACAACAGAGAAAACACAAGTTGAATCTTGTTTTGACTAGTGCAACAACATGGCGACTCTGCTGAGGACACACATTGTGGTTTTGACCTTAGAAAACTTAGATTGAATTTGGCACTTAGATCTGTTTGTACATTGCTTTAACTATAGTTAAATTTGTAATTACATGCTTACCTGTTTTATTTGCTCTTTATGCTTATTATTGCTACACCCTTATCTGTTACTGCTTTACATACATTGTCATCACATTTCTTCCTATCGAGTGTTGGTCGTACACTATCACACGCAATGGCATGCGAGGGTTGTCTTTTACACCCCTCCGAACCTTCTTTTCAAAACTCTCTAGTTTCAGAGAATGGCTTTGTCAGGTCAACTAACATAACTTCTCGCAGTCTTATGTCCAGCTCAAAAGTAGGAAACAGTCTACTCTAGAAATTAGGTCATATTGCATAAACCTTAGATGAGTCGATCCTTGGTGTCAACACACAATTAGGAAAACCACCCAAATGTCAACGGGTCATGCACCCAACGATATGACTTATGTGGAAAGACGAACAAAACTGACGAGATATCTAAAGATCCGAAGCAAACACTTACAAAAGTCTTTCTTCACCCACTTCAGAAAATGGAAATCAACCAAAACATCCCCGTGATTAATATGGTGATAGGAGCGCCACACAAGTTGAAATAGTGGTGGAAGAACATCCGCCAGGAACTCATATATGAGATGCGAACACACCTAGGGGCACTGACCACTTTGCTAATCATTCGAGCAGATAGGGTGCCCACTCGCCTATTGATAAAGTTCGGGGATCCGGCTAAGGTGGTGTTCAAGTTTCCTGACTATGAGTTAGTACCGACATTGGAAGAAGTTACTAGTTTTACGGAGCTGGCATTCATAGGAAGGAAGACAATACTACCAGTCACTATGCCCGGTTACAAGTTCTTAGATGCTTTGGGTCTAGCTAATAGTCGAGGTTTGAGAAATATCGAGGACGGATGGGTGAACCTGGATTAGTTGCTTGATAGATATGGATTACTGAGATCTCAACAAAGCTAGTCCAAAGGACGACTTCCCTCTACCAAATATCCACATCCTCATCGACAACTGCGCGAAGCATGAACTCCAGTCATTCTTGGATTGTTTCGTTGGATACCACCAAATCTTGATGCATGAAGAAGATGGAGAAAAAGACGGCCTTCACCACACCTTGGGGAGTTTACTACTGTAGAGTCATATCGTTCTCAAGAATGCTAGTGCCACCTACAAAAGGGCCATGACGACCCTTTTTCATGACATGATTCATATGGAGATCGAAGTATATGTGGATTACCTCATCATCAAGTCCCGAAAGAGTTTAGAGCATTTGGAGGATTTGAGGAAATTGTCCGAGCACCTATAGAGGTACAGCTTGAAATTAAGTCCGACAAAATGCGCATTCGGGGTCCCTGCTGGAAGATTGTTGGGCTTCATTGTAAGCAAGAAAGGATAGATCTAGACAAATCAAAAATCAAGGCTATTCAGGAATTGCCACCGCCTAAGAGTAAGAAAGATGTGATGAGTTTCCGGGGTAGGCTAAATTACATCGGTCATTTCATAACCCAGTCCACGGTAATATGTGAAACCATTTTCAAACAAGTTAGTAATACGGAAGGAAAAGAAGATACTTCAAAAAGACACCCACATATATAGCTAACACCGTTTTTAGCTCCCCGGCAATGGCGCCAAAAATTGGTCGCATCCAAATGCACACCTCAAAGGAGGTATGAAACGGTCGTTTGCAATAATAGAAACCCAACTAAGAGTCTGGGTTGAATCCATAGGGAGCTAAGATAGGAGTTAGGGTATATATTTCAATGTGAGTGATTGAATTATCTAGATTGCATTTCCACAAAAAAATTTGTTTTTTCTATTTCTAATTTTACTCTAAAGATTGCAAAATAAAGAAAGAAGACTAGAGATAGGTTTTTACAAATTGATAAAAAGCCTAGGGCTGTGACCATTACTTAGGTATTTGCCTGATGGGATAAAGACTTTAATGCTTGTTTTATTGGTTGGGGTGTATAATAGCTATCAACTCTAAGTTACGCACTCAATACCTCTCGGTCAGAGAGTGATTTTTCCCAATTTGGCTTTCACAAGACCAAATGGGTATCACACAAAATTATTTATAAAAGCTCAAGCGGGTTATTACTATCTCTAGGTTGAACCCTTTTATTGGGTTAATCAATCTCTTGATTGACCCAATTCCTTGTTAGCTAAGTTATCCTAAACTAGGTCTTTCTTTCTCAAGTAGAGACTAAGTCAAATAGGCAAGAATTAATGTTTACAACCATTAATTCCACAATTAAAGTATGAACTAACCTAAATAATAAACACCCAATTATAAACAAGAACTAGATTAGATACCCATAAGGTTTACACACTAGGGCTGGGTCACAACCCTAGTAAAAATCTAGCTACTCATACTTGGGTTTGAAGAAAATAGAGGAGAAAGACTAATTAAACTCATAATGAAAGCTTAAAATGATTAAATCTATTGTAAAATACACCAAAGCAAAGTACACTTACAAAAATAGCAAGGAAAAACAGCTACAGTAATTGCAGAGGTTCAAATTTGACCTAATTTTAAGAAATTCGTCTATTTATACAAGGCAAAAAATCTCGGACAAAAATACCCCTCGGGAGGTTCTGCGGTCGCACAATTTCATGTGTGATCCGCAGATTTCTTCATCTGGCAGGAGCTGAGTTCTGCAGCCGCACAATTCTGAACTGCGACCGCAAAGCAACTTTTCTGCGGTCCGCAGAATTAGAACTGCAGCCGCAAGACTATCTTCTGCGGTTCACAATATTAAGATTGCGGCCGCAAGGCAATCTTCTAAGGCCGCACCGTTCTTGTGCGGTCTGCAATTCACTAAGGCTCTGGACTTGCTCTTTTGGCACTCTCTAATCTCTACTCCTAGCCCAGCTTTTGCAGCCGCACAATTCATGTGCGGTCCGCAATTTGAACAAATGCCTACTAATTGTTCCTTCTTTGTTTGCGGCTGCAGATGGAATTCTGCGGTTCGCAATTTCTTCTGCGGCTGCAAAATTCCTTCTACAGACCGCACATTACGTGCTTCTGTGCCCTTTATTGCCTTGTGCTTAGACTGCTCCTTTTTAAGTCGGGTTTCATTTCGGGGGCCCAACTTCAAGCATTCCTGTAATTATGCATAATTTTATTAGTTTCGGTAACATAATTCAATGCTTCTAGACTAAAACAAAAGTTAAAAGGCACTAATAAGTAGTCAAAATTCGCACTTATCAATGTCCGCACCTGCAATCAAACCACCGCAGGTGCGGTGGCACCAAATTTCAGTAGTTTCCAGCATTTCCTCAAATCCATATTTCAATCCGATTTCAATTCGTTTCAAACCCGAGGCCCCCGGGACCCCATCCAAACATACCAACACATCCCAAAACACGACATGAACCTACTCGAGGTCTCAAATCACACCAAACAACATCAAAATTGCGAATCAATGATAGAAACCTTTCTTTAAACTTTCAAACTTTTAAGCTTTGATGCACGCGTCCAAATCACACCTAAACATTCCGGAATGATAATATGAACCTATTCCAAGGCTCGAAATCACAAACGGACATCGATAACACCAAATCCTACTTCAAACCTAAAGTAGAAAATTCTTAAACATTCGAAATGCTAACCTTCCATAATAAGTGTTGAAATGCTCCGGGGCCACCCGATACTCAACCCAAACATACGCCCACGTCCAAAATCATCATATGAACCTATTGGAACCTTCAAATGTCAATTCTAGGGTCGTTTACTCAAAAGTCAAACTTTAGTCAATTTTTCCAACTTAAAGCTTACAAAATTAGAATTTTCTTTCCAAATCAACTCCGAACTTCCCAAAATCAAATTCCGACCACACGTACAAGTCATAAGACCTGAAATGAAGCTATTCAAGGCCTCAAACTGCCAAACATGCGCTAGAGCTCAAAACGACCAGTCAGGTCATTACAAATTTACTCTATAAATGGGCCGATTTCTACACAATTTTGGAGGATGTAAAAAAGTGCTTGCTTGATTTCAAGATCATTCAATTTTGTTCAATCACCCCTTCCAAATGGCTTACCATGGTAGTTAAATACAGATAGGCCATTAGGATCCATGTTGGAAGAACTAGAAATCCTGTCCGGGCGATTTTCTTTTGTCTCCATATCTGTTAAATATTTGGAACAGAATGCCATGCATTCTTCTACAAGATAGCCCTCAGAAATCAACCCTTCTAGGAGAGCCATGTTGTGTACATAACCTTTTAATGTGTGCAATATTCTGCTAAGTAAAGATATATTAGTTTCATAGAAAATTTCAGCGAAAAATTTTTTTTAGAGTATGAATTGCCAAATGAACCATGACATCAAAGAATGATGGTAGGAATAAACGTTCTAGTTTGCAAATTGGCATCCTTTTATCTATTTTATCTAACTTATCCACATGCAACTCTTTAGCGCACAAATCACTAAAGAATAATGACAATTCAATTAACAGATCATGTGCATCGTTTGGCAAAATCCCTTTGATGATAAGTGGAAAGATACGCTGGAAAAGAACATGGTGATCATGACTTTTAATTCCAAAAATTCTAGCTTCCTTAACATTGACATAACGACTAATATTAAAAGCATAAGCATCAGGAAACTTGACATCTTTGATGAGTTGACAGAATTTAATCTTCTCAGTTTGGACATTGTATACTAGCAGGAGGAAGTATGTAAGTAACCCCACTTTTTATTGGATGGAGAGGCTTTTGATTCTCATCTCTTGTATGTCCAATCGAGATTTCAATGTGTTTTATTTTTCCGTCAATATCAAACAACGTTCCTATGACACTTTGGTCTGACGATAAGAATGATTTATCTCCAAGAACCTACGATGACTCATATAGCAATGCTTTTGACCATGTTTCAAGTAAATGGAGCAAGTATTTACATGACAACTAGGACAAGCATCATCCCATAAGTTTTTTAAATCATCAACAAAAGGTTGGAGATACACATCTATATTCATACCAGGGCCTTTTGGGCTAGGAATAAGCAAGGATAACAAAATATTAGATTGTTTCATGGGTAGCCAGGGGTAGAATATACGGAATCAAGAATATTGGCCACATACTGTAGGCATTACTCATAGAACCAAAAGGATTAAAACCATTTGAAGCAAGTCCAAGCCTTACATTACGTAGATCTGATGCAAAATCCAAATGCTTCTCATAAAAAGCTTTCCATGTCAGTGATTCAACTGTGTACCTTAATACTTCATCATCAAATTGCTTATTTTTATGCCACCTCATATCTTCTGCGGTTTGTTTAGTCATAAAAAACCATTGTAATCTTGGTATCAAAGGAAAGTATCTAAGAATTTTTCTAGAAATTTTTTTCTTTCTCTTATTCAATTTACTTGAAGCAACTTCAGTGTCACTATCTTCTCCCTTCCGTACTATCCATCTTTTCTCACCACATTCAGTGCATTTCTCAAGATCCACATATTCTTTTCTATATAAAATGCAATTATTAACACAAGCATTTATTTTCACGTAATCTAGACCCAAATCTTTAATAATTTTTTGAACTTCATAAATAGAATTAGGGAGCACATGTCCTTTGGGAAAAGCTTCACTTAATAATTTTAACAAAGAGTCTAATGAAGTATTACTCCAACCATGCAAGCACTTCATTTGAAAAAGACGCATTACAAAAGAGAGCTTCGAGAACTTTTCACAATCTGGATACAACTTTTGCTCTGCTTCCTTTAATAACCGATAAAAACTCTTCGCTTTTTCGTTTGGTTCTTCATATCTAGACTAAGCAATCTCATCAGACTCATGAGTTATATTATCTAGAGGAACACTGCGATACATGTCATATAACATCTCGAAAGTGCTAGCATAATCGTTTCCTAAATCTGAATTTGCACTAGAATTTATTTCATCATCTGAAGATGAATCCGACTCAACATGATGAATCCACCTATTATATGTTGGATCTATAGCCCACCTAAGTAAATCTATTTTTACTTCTTCTCGTGTTTTCTTATGCACATGGTTACAGTTAGTGCACGGACATTGAATTCTCATACCAACATTAGTGAAAGTGCAAGAGAGGGGGGGGGGTGAATTGAAATTTATTATTTCTTTTGCGGGGTAGTCGATTAACTCGCGTTCTAGTCGACTGACTTTTTTCAAGACTAAATATATGAAAGTAAATTGCAGAAAGTAAATGACACAAAATGTTTTATACTAGTTCGGATTCATGAGTGAATCTTACGTCCAGTCCTCTTAAGTTGCAAGGGTGATTTCTTTCAAGTATGAAGTGGATTAGTACAGATGCGTCGATGTTGTTATACACAACAGCCTTTTGGGCACTTTGTTCTTCTCTCTTATAATTGATACAATGCCTCACCAATGTTCTTTTCTCTCTTTTTTCTCTTCTTAGTTACACAAGAAATCTATAACAGACTACAGTGTTTGTTTGAATTATAACAAAGATATTGAATTTGGTTTGATTAAAGTATGTGAATCATTGGCGTTTTCTGTAGAATATATATAATGAGTCGGTCTCCATTCTTCATGGTGTGATAGAGTAATGATTGAGCAGCAACCCAAGGGAGTTGATTTTTAGAATCAATCAAGATGATTTATTCTAGAAATAGAATGGACTTTTCCTTTCATTGCTTCCTTGATTTCCTTTTCCTTGCGAGCAGTTGGAGAGAATATTTTCAAAGGATCTTCTATACTGATTGATTGATGCCTTCCATAAATGGTTGATTCGAATATTCACATGATTGATCTTCTATATTGATTGATTGATTATGTTGATTGGTTTATGCCTTCCGTAAATGGTTGATTCGAATATCCAGTTTTCATAGAACACGCAGTTAAAACTTGATTCTTGCCTCCTTGATTTGCGCTTCCAGATCTTCTGTTAGAGTCTTTCCCATTCTCCTGACATCCTTTGGTTTCCTGCAGGTAGAATTAAGTAATTGTCTATCATTAAAATCCAAATCTAACAATCTCCCCCTTTTTGACGATGATAAGAAAAAACTTAATTCATTTTACTTCCCTTTCTAGCCAGCTCCCCCTCAACTTGATGTGAGTTAAATTGAGTACTTGGAGTTAACTCCCCCTCATTCAGATGCCAGTAGTTGTCTTTACATAATTGACTAAGTCGTATCCTACAAGTTAGTATACTATTTGACTGTTGCTCAATCAGTTGACTATATATCATGTATCCTGCAAAGTTAGTGAAAATGTATTCTACTTCTCCCCCTTTTTGCATCAATCAAAAAGAGGGCTAAGCAGGATTAACTACCAGCAGATAAGATTAGCAGACAGTATACTTAATTACAGTCATCCACAGAGTATCAAATTTTTTTTGTCTAAACAGCCAACACAGATATACCGGCGGAGGAAATAGGTAAGGGTGTTGTAGATAGCTTATTTGAGGAAATCAAAGCTAGCGTTCAAAGTGACTGAGACTTCATCCACTCGATCATGCACCTCCTTGAAAGCTTTCACTGCCTTTTCTGCTATTTTCAGCACCATAACTCTTAACTTGGACACGTCAGAACTTGTTTTCTTTGCAATTGCATAGATATCTCCAACTGATGTCTAAGTGGCCACCATTAGTTCTTTGACGGCAGTCAGCTTGTCATCAAGTGCGGTTATCTTTTCAAGCAGCTCTGGATTATTGATGGCAGTCTGAAGAGTATCAACCTTTACCTGGGAACTGAACGGGATCACTTTTGCTTCAACTTCTTGCTTCTTTATCCAAGTACTATCCACTGCGACATATCCCATACTAACAAATGCCATGTTGTTATAGATTTGGAAACAGATACACAGGGATAGTTAGAAAGAACCTCAAGGAGGTGAGTAATGACCATCTCGTAGGGCAGGCTTGAGGGATCTTCAGCACATTCAATCATGAAATTTATTACCCATGAGGATAGTTTCACCTTGTGCTTGGTAAGAAGACAGTAGACCAAAAAGGTGTCCCTTTGAGATAGAGTGGAGTAGGAACCAGTTCTGGGAAGAATAGTGGTGGCAATAATGTGGGCAAGAATACAGTATTTATGTCACTGAGACCTAATTGGTTTGGCATGGATTAGACAAAGAATCAGCAAGACATTCTTTGGCTTGTTCAAAAGACACTTCAAAATCATCAAGCCAAGAGTTCTTAAACAAAGGAGAGTAACCAGAACTTTTACACTTAAAAAGGATATCAAAAGTAGAACAGTCTAAAATAATGCGCTGACCTAACACGAGAGACTCAATTTTATCATATTTCTAGGAGTGAAGATTTGCATAGAATATGCGAACTAAGTCTTCATAGACCTTTGGAGGGGTTAGGGAAAAGAAATTTTCCCAACCTTGAAAAGTGAAGAAGTCTTTTACCTTGCAATTTAGGGCTTCCATCTCTTCCAAATTGATGATCCCTCCATGAGCGATTATCTTACCTTTGAAGGAGACGAACTTATCTCTACTAGGAGAATCCCAATAGATTAGTTCGGACTCCAATGCATCGTCCAAGTCGATCTTCACCTTCTTCGGAGTGCATGCTATTGTTCCTTCTTCCATGGGTCGCTTCCCTAGTGCCTTTTCTGCTCTATCATTATCAGAGATGATCACTTGAGAAGACGAAAAACCCTCAAAGTGGTTAAAGCCAACAGTGACTGGTTCTGATGGTTGAGAGGGGATTTTTGCTTTGGACCAGTTGCTTTTACTGGTAGAACCAGAAGGATTTCTTGAGGCTTTAGCCATTGGAGAGGATGATTGAAGGAAGGATGTAGATATCTTCAAGAGGCGGACTTATAGAGGTTGAGAGAGGAGTGAAGCGACGTGGCTGAATCGACATAACTGATAGGCCAGAGAAAGGCAAGAGACGTGACTTATTGATTCAATTTCCATCTCGGTAAGCGAAAAAGGCGAAAAGAAAGGCTAAAAACGGAGGCACATAATTAATGCAATAGGCAGTAATAATAAAGTAACATAGTATCAAAGATTTTTACCAAAAACTATTATGATACACAATCTTTTAAGTAAAACGAAAATTAAAGGCTTATTTGAAAAAGGTAATAATGCCAAGTAATTTCCTAAGGGTTTTAAACCTATCCTCTAGAAGAGGCTTAGTAAAAATATCAGCTAGTTGATTTTCCGTATTAACAAAAAATAATTCAATGCCACCCTTAAGAACATGGTCTCTAATGAAATGATGCTTGATATCTATATGTTTTGCTCTAGAATGATGCACATGATTTTTTGAAAGACATATAGAACTGGAATTATCATAGAAAATTTTAACAGGCTTAAACCAAAGATCATAATCAGTTAATTGATGAATCATCCAAAGTAGTTGAGCGCAGCATTGTCCAATGGCAATGTAGTCAACTTCAGTAGTAGACAGTGCAACTGATTTCTGTTTCTTACTGTTCCAGGAAATAAGTGATTTGCCAAGCAATTGACATGTTCCACTTGTACTCTTCCTGTCATCTTTATCACCGGCAAGATCAGCATCTAAAAAACCTTCAAGCTTAAAATTGTTAAGACATAGACACCATAATCCATGTGAAGTAGTTCCAATAAGGTATCTAATAATTCGCTTTAGTGTGACTCCTTTGGAGCTGCTTGGAACCTGGCACAACATTATGTCAGGACAACTCACAGTTAAATAGAATAAAGATCCTATCATTCCACGATATTTTGATTCATCAACTGATTTTCCTTCTTCATCTTTGTCAAGAGATGTAGCTGGACTCAAGGGAGTCTCAATTGCCTTGGCATTGTCCATTCTGAATTTTTGCATTAGCTCCTTTGTGTACTTTTTCTGACAGATAAAGATCCCTTTATCTGATTGATGAATTTGGAGTCCAAGGAAGAAAGTTAATTCTCCCATCATGCTCATTTCAAACTCACTTTGCATGAGATGTGAGAATTTCTTGCATAAAATAGTGTTAGCACTTCCAAATATAATACATCAACATAAATTTGAATAATGAGATTTCCAGAAGATGATCTCTTGATAAAAAAATTAGTGTCAATTTTACCTCTCAAAAATCCATGACTAACCAAAAATGAGCTTAGTCTTTTATACCAAGCTCTAGGTGCTTGCTTTAGCCCATAGAGAGTCTTAGTCAACTTAAATACATGATAAGGAAACTATGAGTTTTCAAAATCGGGAGGTTGTTTAACATAAACCTCCTCATCAATGAAGCCATTTAAAAATGCACTTTTAATATCCATTTGAGAAAGTTTAAAAGCTTTAAAAGAAGCATGCGCTAATAAATTATGAATTGATTCTAACTGTGCTACCAGAGCGAATGTTACATCATAGTCGACTCCTTCTTGTTGAGAGTAACCCTGAGCGACTAGTCTTGCTTTATTCTGAATAACTTTACCTTCTTCATTCATTTTATTTCTGAATACCCATTTGGTTCCTAGGATTGCTGCATTTGCTGGTTTGGGCACCAATGTCCAAACTTGATTTTTATCAAATTGATCAAGTTATTCTTGCATTTCCTATACCCAACTTGAGTCTTTCAAGGTTTTGTCAACTTTCTTTGGCTCTATTAGAGATATGAGCGCGATGTTGGCCTTTTTCTTTAAAGCTCCTCTTGTTTTCATCCCATCAGTTGGATTTTCAATGATGAACTTCTGAGGATATTCTGGTACGCTTCTCCACTCATTTGGTATTGTTTCAGTACATTGATTAGCCAACTGGTTCAAAGGTTGATCGTGCTCATTGATGCCTTCATTAGTCGACTGTGGGATTTCAGTCGTTTTGTCAGTAGTTTCTTTTGAAGTCTTCTGTTCACTGTTCTTTGGCTGATTTTGGCTGATCTCTTCATCACCTGCAAAATCTCCTCTTTCTCGGCCATAGAGTTATTATCATCAAAAATAACATGAATTGATTCCTTTACACATAGGTTACGCTTATTATAGATTCTAAAAGATCTACTGTTATTCGAGTAGCCGAGAAATATACCTTCATCACTCCTTGGATCAAACTTACCAAGATTGTCCTTGCCATTATTGTGGATGAAGCATTTGCTTCCAAAATGATGAAAGTATCCAATATTGGATTTCTTATCTTTCCATAATTTGTATGGAGTTTTCTCCAAAATGGGTCGAATCAAACACCTGTTGAGAATGTGACAAGCTATGCTAACTGCTTCTGCCCAAAAATGATTTGGGAGAGAATGTTCTAGTATCATGGTTCTTGCATATCCTGCAGAGTTCTATTCTTATGTTCAACCACTCCATTTTGCTATGGTGGCCTTGGTGCTGAGAAATTATGAGTCTATCCTTGATCATTGAAAAATTCTTCAAACGCGCTACTTTCAAATTCTCTTCCATGATCACTTTCATTAGTTGCTATAAGATTCCCCTTTTTTTCGTTCAATTCTTTTGTAGAAAATCTCAAAACTTCTCAATGCCTCATCTTTATGAGATAAGAAATCACCCATGTAAAGCGTGAGTAGTCATCAACAATAACAAAAGCATAACATTTACCTCTAATGCTTGCAGTTCTAGTAGGTCCAAACAGATTCATGTGAAGCGATTGTAGAGGCTTGGTAGTAGACACAATGTCCTTGGTTTTAAAAGAGTTTCTAGTTTGTTTCTCAATTTGACATGCATCACAAACATGATTTCTAGAAAAATTGAGCTTAGGAAGACCGATAACTAAATCATGCTTGGAGAGTTTTTCAGCAAGATGCATGCTTGCATGACCAAGTTTTATCCTAGAGCCATGGATCATCGGATATGGATGCTAAACAGATATGACTATCTAGATTTTCAATGCCATTAAGAATATAGACGTTTCTATACCTTTTACCTTGAACAATAATCTTACATGCCTCATCCTTAATAGCACATCCAGTTTTCTTGAATTTAACTTCGTACCCCGAATCACACAGTTGGCTTATACTTAGAAGATTGTAATTGAGTCTATCCACTAGATAAACTTTAGTAATATCGCAATTATTGCTGAATGGATCTGTGCCAGTGCCAACTATCTTTTCTCTTGAGTCATCTCCAAATTTGACATTTTCTCCATTAATTTTTATTTTTGTCGCCCGTCATGTGACTGCAACATGCACTGTCTAAATGCCATTTTCCTTTGCGACACTTTCTGTGATGTTCCTGCAAAATAGAGTTATCACCTTCTTTTAGGTACCCAAGCAGTATTACTTGAATCAGGATTGTCTTTGGGTTTCCAAATCCATCCTAAGACATTTGATTTACGAAATTTACAAAATGAGTATTTATGACCAATTTGTTAAAGTAATGACACATAAGGGTTGATCCAGTTTTCGATCTCCCACTTGTGTTAGTACTTGTGGACTTAGTTCTAGCCAGTCCTTTTCTAGTTGACTTGTATGTCGCCTGGTTAGATATGACAGAACTGTGACTGGTGGACTTGCGCATGCCATTAAGTTGCATTTGCAATTCCTGAACTTCATCTTGAAGTACATCTCTGTCGATTTCACAGACTTCAAGCTTAAGTTCCCAGTCCTTCTTTTCTTTATTGAGTCTCCTTAGTTTATTCAACATTTTCTGAGACGCCTTTAGAGTAAGGTCAAGAATATCCTATAATCTATTACATCTATCACAGTTATAGGATCTTACCTCGCTTGTTTCACCTCGTGCCATGGAACAATTTTAGTAACTTCTTTGCATTCATGGTCTGATGCATCTTCATCAGTCTAGCAACCAGAGCATCTGTTCATGTCATTTTCCAAATTGGTCACGAAGCATAGGTTTGCTATTTCTTCTTGTTCCAAACTATCTTCATCGCTCTAACTTTCGAAGGATTTATTTTTATTAAATCCTCTGGATACTTTTCTTTTAAGATCTGGGCATTCAGCTTGAACATGTCCATACCTTCCACACTCATAACATTTTTCATCATTCTTGTCTTGTTCATTGTATTGCCTGGAATACCTGGCGGCATCCTTCCTCTTCTTGTGTTTCTATACCTTCTCATTAATCAATCCATGTTTCTTGATACTATGGCAATTTCTTCTTCAAGAGCTTCTGGATCGTCATCAATATCATTTTCAGGTCCTTCAGTTGTAGCTTTGAAAGCAATTGTTTTCTTCTTTTCTTCCTGATTTGTTTTCTTGAGATGGGTCTCTCAGATGCTATAAGATCTCCTCGTAGTTCATCATATGAAAGTTTGTTTAGATCTTGAGATTCGAGTGCGACTACTTTTGTCTCCCAAGTGGTAGGCAAACTCCTTAGAATTTTTCGAACTTGATCACCACTTGTGTAGGGTTTACCAAAGGCTTTTAGATCGCCAATGATTTTGATGAACCTTGCAAACATTTCCTCAATGGACTCTCCTTCTTTCATCTGGAAGAGTTCATAATCATGAACCAACATGTTTATCCGAGTTTCTTGTACTTTGCTGGTTCCTTCATAAGTTGCTTCCAGTTTGTGCCACATTTCTTTGGTTGTATCACACCTTGAGATTTTCTCATACTCCTCTCCACTTATAACATTATAGAGTAAATTTCGTGCTTTAGCATTGACATGAACAACTGCCATTTCCTCGTCTGTGTATTCACCTATATTTTCAGGATCAACGGGTGGTTGAGCTGCTGCTGGTAGTGGATAGTTACCCGTTTTGATAACGCGTCATACTTTGACATCATAGGATTTTGCAGATATTCCCATTCGCACTTTCGAGTGAGAAAACTGTTGTCCATTGAAATATGGTGGCCTAACTTGTGATATTCCTTCTTGAAAGAGTGCTCCAACAGTTATTTGGTTTGCCATGATCTTTTCTCACAAGCTGTTAAGCAAAAAGTATGAACCTGGCTCTGATACCAATTGAAAGTGCAGGGGGGGCGGGAGGGGGAGGAACTGAAATTTATTATTTCTTTTGCGCAGTAATCGACTAACTCGCGTTCTAGTCGACTGGGTTTTTTCAAGACTACATATAAGAAAGTAAATTGCAAAAAGTAAATGACACATAACGTTTTATACTGGTTCAGATTCAGAGTGAATCCTACGTCCAGTCCCCTTCGGTTGCAAGGGTGATCTCTTTCAAATATAAGTAGCTTAGTACAGATGCGTCGATATTGTTATACACCAACAGCCTTTTGGTAAGCCCTATTCCTAAGAAGTATCCAACTTTTATCCATCATATAATTACCTACAAAAATATAAAATAGTAACTGTCCCTCAATTTTTTACTGTCAATGTAGCAAAAAAATAAATAAGGAAAAGGTCAGAAAAAGACTCTGTATTACAATATAATAAAAATAACAGCATATAAATTGCACGAACAGTGATACAAGCAAAGGAACACACTATAGATGAATAGTAATCAGCAAAAGTCACCAGACTTTGTAGACGAGAAATAATTGAGCAAAGAATTGATCAGAACCGATTGTTCAGAGCTGTAGAACAAAAAAGGAGAAAACCTAGCTTGAATAGTAACTGAAATAGGCTAAGGATTAAGGAAAAGATAATTAATTAAAAAGAAAAAACTGGTTCGCCTCGTTTCTTTTGGCGAAAAGTTGAAAAATACTTAGCTAAATCTTAGGCCACTACCCAAACCTGTTGAGAAAATTAAGGCGTGAACAACACTTGGTACATTCATGCTTTTGACAAATTACCTTGTATTTGCCATTGCCATTAATTGAGTTCCGACTTGAAATGAGTGTATCCAAATTGGAGCTCTTCTTATAATTTCTTACTAGTTCTTTTTTCATTATTGAGCTGTAATTTCCAAACAAAATAGAACATTAAGCTTTCGTTCAGACACGTGCAGGTTGGAACAAGGCCTTTCCGACTATTTTAGAGTGTCTCAAAAAGACCCAGCTATGGTTAACGCTATATTTAAACTACTACTTTTATTTCATGCAATATTTATTGCCGACTTAAATAAACCAAGTAACTAATTCAATACTTGGATCAAATATCAAGAAATGTAAAAAACTGTACACGTGAATTAGCTAATGGATCAAAGTTCGGAAATCATATTTTCTTTATTAAGTTAATTAACAAATGCATGATGAATAGTTATAAAGAAATACGAATCTACTGGCTGTTATTTTCATTTTTTATGTGAAAGTATTTGTTACTCAATTTTCCATCCGTTTTAATAACTTGCAATTGTCATTGATAATCTCATCAAGAAAAAGGTCAGTGATAATTTATTCTTTTCTTAATCCCAGTGTTTGTGACAAATTTATTCTTTTGATAATCCCGAGTTTATGATATTTTTATCTTATATTCGATCTGCGCGTAGATTGTTTTCTTCCGCAGTGGCTTTTGCTTCATGGAGAAGTTATAAAACAATCAAAATAAAAGCATAATTTTCTTGATTTTTGCATCTCTAGCGACAATCACGCTAGTCTCACACACTAGAGGTCCCCGGTTCGAACCGGGCTCAGACATTTATTTATTTTATACAGCTCTGCAAATGTTGCTATATATTGTTTTGACTTCTCATACTATTGCCTTCTTAAATGACATGTGGTATTTTACTTGTTGACTCTTTTAAGCACGAACGACTGATGTGTAGATGTAAGTCTTTGATATAAGTTTTTACATACTGACATTGTAACTTTTTTATATATTGTTAGGCATTTAATAGATAATTACAATTATTCTTTTCACTTTAAATTAAAAACTGCAAGCTACTACGTACAACACGTAAGTTTGCATTGTAATGTAACAGTTTGCATTGTAATGTAACAGTTTTTGTACACTAGGAGTGAAGATAAGTTAAATAAATTCATTTCATATCTACCATAGATTTTATCTTTTGACGTAAGGATTTGACTAGATTTGCGTAAAAAAGAATCTCTTGTAAATACGTGTAGATGCATCAGTAGCTACGTGAAATGAAAAGAAAAATCCAGGCATTTCACTGCTAAACCTGTTGGGCTTTCAGAATACTCAGCCGGCCCAAAACAAAAAGCATAAGACATTGGTCCAATTATTTATCGCCTGATAACACTTAGCATTAGTAGCTCTTTGTAATAGCTAGCCAATTTTAATTTTGCAGCCATTATTTGTAAGACTTGAATCGGGTTACCGGGTTACTATAAATACAAGAGGGCCCAGCTCTATTAGGAGCCCGTTCATTTTCATTCCATCGTGTATATCGTTCTCTAACAGGAAAGTTCTAGAACCCCTAATCCTCTATTAACAAACCTTCAATTCTGGTCGATTCTTTTGACTCCTGACATGGTATTTGAGCGGTGAATTCGTTTGTCCTCATCTTCATCTATCGAGCAGTGTTACCCCCATCCGAATTCGTCAAGTTTCCACTTTTGCTGAAACTTTGTGGGGGGGGCGGGNGGGGGGAGGGGAGGGGGGGTTTGCTAATTTTCGGTCAAGGATGCATTTTTTTTGGATTCGTTTCTATTTTCTCGTCATTAACAGTGCTACAATGCTAGTTTACTCCTACGTTTCTGGTGTTCGTCAAAGTTCTTCTCCAATCGCTCGACCTAGGGTTTTTTTTCGAAACTGTTCGGAGCTTCATCGGAGATATTGTCTGCATATCCAGGCCTTTACTTCTTAAGGTCGCGAAGAAGGCTGGTATTTCTATCTCTTATCCGTATTCTTACACGAGAATTGTTAGTTCGTATTTTTTGACTTCATCTACTGATTGTCAATCGTTTACTGGGTTAAAGTTTTTTCCTTGAATTGCTATGTGACTGTATTGTGCTTGTTATCATGACTGGTACTACTGATTCATCTACAGGCATTGGTGGATCTTCCTCCCCTCTATTCCTTCTTTCATATGATATTCCCAGAGTGTCCCTGGTATTTGTCCCTTTTTCAGGGACTGGATTTGGAGGTTGGAGACGCAGTATGATAGTATCCCTATCCACTAGAAATAAGATAAGGTTTATTGATGGGTCATGTGTCAAACTTGATGCAAATTCACCTGAGTATAAGCAATGGGATAGATGTAATAACATGGTTATATCGTGGTTGACTAGTTCATTATCTCCTGTTATCAATTTCTTATGGGCCTGAATGGGGTGTATGTGGGTGTTAGAAGCAATTTGCTAATGATGCAACCATTACCATCTCTGGATAATGTTTACAATATCCTTCTCCAAGATGAAAAACAGAGGCAAATTAATCTAACTCTTCCATTTGTCTCTGAGAGCCTCTTTTAATGTCAATTCTGGTGCAAACAAACCTATTCAGCCTCAACTCAACATTCAGTTTCGGGGACAACAAAGACAATTCAATAGAGGATGAACTTTGATCAATCTAAGGCTAATACTTTTTGTAAATATTCTAAGAAACCTGGGCACTCAATTGATAAATGCTACAAGCTCCATGGCTTTCCTTCCACTTTTAAGTTTACTAAAGGAAGAAGAACAACTGCAATTGTGAGCATAGAGTCTGATTCTTCTGCTCCTGAACATCTTCCTGGTAGTCAGACATCTCTCCACGCTGCTGCTACTAATGATCAAGGTTCTCTAGTGCTTGATTTAACTAAACAACAGTATTCCCAGTTGATTTCATTTCCACAGCACACTTATCTCTCTGATTGTGGGCCTCAGCCCAACATCATGAGTTCTGCCAATTTTGCTGGTACTTTACTGCTCAAGAATGTAGTTTATAGTTTCAATTCTACTTTGATGAGTACATCAGATTCTTTAACTTGGATAGTTGATTCTGGTGCATCTAACCATATGACTTCTAACAAAGACTTCCTTATTAATATCACTCCATTACCTATTCCCTTTCTGGTTTCTCTTCCAAATGGGTATAAAGTTAAAGTTACATGCACATGTTCTTTTGTCTTAGCTGAGTCTATCATTCTTCAAAATGTTCTTTATCTTCCTTCTTTTAAATATAGTCTCATCTCAGTGCACAAACTTACAGAGCAATTTGATTGCATAGTTCAGTTTACCAAAATATCATGCATCATACAAGGCCCTTCTCTGAAGAAGCCTCTGGATCTTGGTAAACTGGACAGTGGATTGTACAAGTTTGTGTGGGAGAAACCTTCTCAACACCATCCTATCCTATCAGATGCCTGCAGCAGCTTACCATCCATGTCTGATTCTAGTCTTTTTTCTTATTCTGCCAATACATTATCTTCAACCTGTAATAAAGCTACTATGAATACAACTGATATTGTCTGGCGTCATAGACTTGCTCATGTTCCTTTTGCTAAAATGAAATGCATTCCTAAAATTTCTTCTGTTATTTCATCTACACAATCATTTCCATGCATCATTTGCTCAATGGCTAGGCAAAGTAGGGTACCATTTCCTGATAGTTTTATTCGTAATTCTAAACCTTTTCAACTTATACATGTTGATATTTGGGGGCCATACCACACTCTTACTTACTCTGGTTCTAAATACTTTCTTACCATTGTTGATGATTTCTCTAGAAGTACATGGACTCATTTAATGGGTTCTAAAAGTAATACTTTTCCTCTTTTGAAAGCTTTTGTCATAATGGTTCAAACTCAGTTTCATGTCACTATCCACAAAATAAGATCTGACAATGCCTTGGAATTGGAGCTAGTAAAGTTGCTACTACTTTCTTCTCTAACCAAGGAATTATTCATCAAACTAGTTGCCCACACACACCTCAACAAAATGGTGTAGTAGAAGAAAGCATAGAATCCTTCTTGAGGCTTCTAGAGCATTACTCTTTCAATCAAAAGTTCCAATAAGATTCTGGGGTGATTGTTTACTCACAGCTACATACATTGTCACACTCCATTTTACAACAAATCCCCTTATGAATTTTTGTTTGGAAAAGCACCAAGTTACTCTCATTTAAGAACCTCTGGATGTCTTTGCTATGCTATTGTCCCAATTCCACATAGGGATAAACTAAAACCTAGAGCCATTCCTTGTGTGTCTTAGTTATCCCTTTCCTAAGAAAGGTTATAAACTGTATAATCTGCACTCTAGGCAATGCTTTGTTTCTAGAGATGCCATTTTTCATGAGCATCATTTTCCTTTTTCTCCTGATTTTTCCTTTTCTGATATCGTTGTATCTTTCACAGCTGCCTCCCGGCAACCAATTAATTCTCCTTTTTCCTTCTCCAATGACGAGGACCCTCATGTTTCCTCTTCTCTTCCCTTTGAAGATTCTGCTTTTCTCGCCTCTTTACCAACTTCTAGCAAAAGTGAACCTGTTCCTTCTCCTTCCAATTTCAATTCTTCTTCTCTACCTGTTCTATCCTCACCTCCTCCTACTTGTTCTTCTCCTACACTTCCTTCTCCTTTCAACCCTGATTTTTCCCCTACTCCTTCTGCCTCTTCTCCTTCCTTACCCATCAGATAGTCTGCTAGACTTCATACCCAACCTTCCTATCTTAAAGATTACATCTATCAACTTCCCAATTCCTTTTCTGGTTCTATTACTCAACAAGTATATTTTGAACCTTATACATATTCTCAAGCTGCTCCTATTCCAGCTTAGCAGGATGCCATGACTAAGGAATTTGAGGCTTTAGAGGTTAATCATACTTGGGATATTGTTGAACTACCTAATGGTAAAAAATATATTGGGTGCAAGTAGGTTTATAAAATTAAATATAAGGCTAATGGTGATGTGGAACGATACAAGGCAAGGCTTGTGATCAGGGGGACACATAGATTGAAGGGGTTGATTTCAATGAGACTTTTTCTCCTGTGGTGAAAGTTTTCACTGTTAAATGCTTAATTGCAGTTGCTATTTAGAAAAAATGGCCATTGTTTCAACTTGATGTCAATAATGCATTTCTTCATGGTAATTTAGATGAAGAGGTTTATATGAAATTACCCCCTGGCCTCTCGGTTTTTCCTTCTTCTTCTGTTCCTTTAGTTTGCAAGTTAAAAAAATCTCTTTATGGTTGGAGACAGACTTCTAGGCAATGGTATGTCAAGTTGTCTCAAGCCCTTTATTCTAGGGGCTATCATCATTCCCCTAATGACTATTTTCTGTTCATCAAAGGGTCTCTTGGTCATTTGGTAATACTGGCCGTATATGTTAATGATACTATGTTACAGGTGATGATTTGTCTGAAATTTCTGTTCTGACGCAATTTCTAGACAATGAGTTCAAAATCAAAGATTTAGGTTCTTTGCATTATTTTTTGGGATTGAAGTTTCTGTTCTGCCTTCTGGTCTTCTTTTAAATCAAAAGAAGTTTGTCATTAATCTTCTAAAGGAGTATGATTGTTTGGAAGCTAATTCTGCTGTTAGCCCCTTGGAGTTGAACCAAAAACTCAAAGCTGATGTTGGCACTTTTGCTCAATCTATGAGGTATAGAAGTCTTATTGGGAAGCTATTGTTTCTCACTCACACTCGCCCAGATATTTGCTTTGGAGTTCAACATTTAAGTCAATTCTTACACACACCTAGAGTTCCTCACATGCTGGCAGCTCTTCATCTTCTCAGGTATCTCAAGGGCACTATTGATATTGGAATTTTTTACTCTAACTCTTCTGATTTCTCTGTAAAGGCTTACTCAGACAGTGATTGGGCTGCATGACCTGATACTTGCAAATCTGTTACTGGCTTTTGTATTTTCCTGGGTGGCAGTCTTATAGGTTGGAAATCCAAGAAGCAACCTGTGGTGTCATTGTCTTTAGCTGAAGCTGAATATCGCGCACTAAGCAAGGTCGTGGCAGAGTTATGTTGGTTATCTAGGCAATTGGCTGATCTTGTTGTCTCATCTTCTTCTCCCATTTCTGTCTTCTGTGATAATATGGTGGCTATTCATATTGCCAAGAATCCAGTCCTTCATGAGCACACTAAACACATCGAGGTCGACTATCATATCATCCTAATCAAGATGGCTAAAGGTCTCATTCAACTGTTCCATGTCTCCACTACTAATCAGCTTGCGGACTTATTCACTAAGTCACTGCCTGGAGCTACTCATCAGTTCTTTTTGGGCAAGTTGAAGGTGTTCTCCCCCTCCAACTTGAAGGAGGGTGTTGGGCTTTCAAAATACTCAGCATCCGGTCCAAAACAAAAAGCATAAGACATGGCCCAATTATTATCTCTTGATAACACTTAGCATTAGTAGCTCTAAACCATGGAAGGGGACGGCCACTAGCTTTTACTCATCATATACTATAATTTTTTTCACCATATGATCGTCCTTTCAACAATCATGTAATGTCCACATCCAGAATAAAATCAGACAGAAAATCACTTTCAATTAATCAGGTGAGCTTTTTTGCTTTAGGTATAAAGTATCACCAATAAATCAATTATATGTACTTTAATTGAATTATATATGATACAAAGGCGCGCACTTTTCTTGAAACCATATATATGGTCCGAACTCTGAACAGAAGAAAAAATTAGATAACTTATATGGGGCCAAAGATATTTAAAATACGGAAAAGGTCCAAATATATCTTTGTACTATACGAAATTGAGCACATCTATCCGTTACACAGTTGGTCTATATATTTCCTTACCATCACACAGTTGGTTCATATATGTCCTTTTCAAAATAGATTCATCCAAACTAATTAGCTGTTTCTTTAATTATATTAAAGTGTATTATAAACACTATTTTTTTTTTATTAGTACTTTTTTATTTACCTTTCTTTTTTCTTTCTTCTTTTTCTTTTCTTCTCTATTTTTTTTCTTTCATATTTGATTTCCTCCATTGCTGATGTCTTCTTCATTTCCATAACCAATTTCACGTGATTTTATTCCTAAAAATCAAACCTACACCACCAAAAGCTTCCTAGAGAGAAGACTCTAGTTCTTCTAAAAAGAGGAGATGAAAATTGTTGAAGAAATTTTTTCGGTGGTGCTAATTTGGTGAAGGTAGGATATGATTATCCAGATTTTGAAGGTATTGTTTTCTGTGGAGCTTCAGATCTGAAGGGAACAAGACCTTCAAAATCTGAATAACCATATCCTACCTTCACCCAATTAACACCACCGAAAAAAAAATTCGGATAATTTTCATCTCTTATAGGTCAGAAGACCCTATGGGGTTTGTGATAGTAAAAATTAGCAGGAAATGAGTTTTGTCAAGTAAAATTGGTGACGGAAATGGAGAAGGCATCAGCAATGAAGGAAATCGGATATGAAAGAAAGAAAAAGGGAAAAAAAAAAAAGAGAAGAAAAGAAAAAAGAAAAAAGAATAAAGAAAAGAGAAATGTAAATAAAAAAAGTACTAATAAAAAGAAATAGTATTTGTAGTACACTTTAGTACAATTAATGAAAGAACTAATTAGTTTAGGTGGATGGTAAGGCATATATGGACCAACTATGTGACGGTAAGAATATGTATGGACTAAAATATTAACAAAAGGCAAATATGCTCAATTTCGCATAATAAAAAAATATATTTGAACCTTTTCCATTTAACATATATAGAAAATGTTGCATGGGCAAAATAAAAAAGCAAAGGAGGATTAGAAATTAAAATTGTTTTCATATAGTTAATGGGGTTTTTTGGAACGACTGAACCAGACAGTATAGTCAAGAAATCATTAAAATTTGAACTCGTGATATTATGATTTGAACAATGACTTATGTGTTATTCTGTTATTTCAAATTATGTGGTAGAATTTTTTGCACAAATCTAATAAAGATTTAAGACATTTAAAATTTGATATCTTAATCATGTCATGTGAGAAGTTTAAAGTTAAATTATTTTTTAAATATAAATTAAATGTATAATTATTTTTTTAAAATAAATTAATAAAAAAGTAATATCACATAAAATGAAATCGAGAAAATATTAATCGCGATTTCTGTCGGCTAAGTATATAACATCTCTATCAATCTTTTAATATGCAGTATATCCCAATTTTCTTTTCTCCATATTCCTCTCCAACTACTAGGAGTAATATCCTTTTTTTATCTTTTCCCAGAGAAAGTAAATTGATACTGTTGGAGTTTGACAACATGAGCTAGCTCTATTTAACAAGATGAGATGATGAGGATATATCCAAAATCCATAGGAAATAATTAAAACGAATTCTGTGAAGTATTGGGGTGAGGCTTTAGCTGCAGCAGCAGGATTCATGTTACTAATAGGAGTCCTATGTTGCTGCCTTAGCTACAAGATGAGTTGCCATGGTAACAAACCAAAAGCAGCAGTGGCTTCAGTACTTGTGATGGTGGCTTTGGAGGTGAATGAGCAATGAATTTTTCATTATTATTATTAATCTAATTTCATTTAAGTGAAGTATATATATTGTTTGGGTTTGTTTAGTCCAAAATAAAAAGAATATATTTGAAGAAGATTTGTCCTTTGAATGGGGAAACGGGGAAGAAGGAAGAGCGGGAAATAGTGTTTAGTGAGTTTAAAGTTGCACCATTTTAGGTACAAGATACAAGGTATATTAAATTGCAGTTGGATTCTCTTATCTATGTTGATTAAAGCCAGGCTACATTTGCTTGTACCCCCCTTCCCCCTTTTTTTTTTTTTTTTTTTTCTATGTATGAATGTATCAATTTTGCCTACTTTGATTATCTTTTCTTTGATTGTGGTTATTGGTTCTCTTTGCATGGATTCTCCTTTGCCGTATTTTCTCATCTAAAATGCTGTAGTTATGTATTTCTTGAGCCGAGAGTATATCGAAAACAACCGTTCTATCTTCACAAGATAAGAATAAAGGTCTAAAGTATACACTGTCCTCCTCAGACTCCACTTGTGAGATTAATTTTACATTTAATAAAATATTCTAAGGAAAATACTAAAATTAGAGCATACGGTACAAATTCGTTCACTTAGATTAATATAAATTCATTAAATAAAACTTTACATTATGGAAGACTTACCTAATGTTTAAAATTATAGGTGAAATATGTGCAAAGTAAAAACTTTAAGGGGAGGAATGTGTAATTTATTCAAAAGAAGACTAAAAGCGAAGAGAAGTATAATAAAGCAAAGCCACGTTGGACTGTCTCCCAAGAGCCAGACTGCACCACTATCAAAATGAGTACAAAGCTTCGCCATTACTGTCCATTCTTGTCGAGAGTACTAATTTACATTAATCTAGCTACTATAGTACTATAAAGTATGAAATAAAACCATCAAAATAGTCTATTTTCTTTAATTGTATTTTTTAGCTCAATGGTTCAATTTGGTACATTGTTTGGATGATACAATCTTTAATCATCTATTCATCAAATCAGACATTGAATTTGGGGAAAATACAGGGATCTAGGGTTTTAGAAAGGACCCTTTTGGTCCTGTGGAGCTTAAAGGTCTGAAATTTGATGAGTATTTGGTTGGAAATAAGAATAGTAGAAGGAATAGAAGGATGAAGGAATTGGTGGGAAGTCCAGGAAGTGTGAGTGGGTTGCTATTCAGGTTTGGGCAATGTTTATTTGCAGGTGGTTCAATTGGGGTCATGGTTTCTGCTTCTGGTTTCTCTAATTACACTGCTTTCTGGTATGCCTTTATCTTTATGTGGTTCTTTTTGTCAGTTATTCTCTAGCTATTTTTGTTGTTATTGTTGTTGTTGTTGTTGTTGTTCTTTCTAGTGGCAAGATGGGCTAATAGGCTCCTTCTTGTGCTTCTCTTGTTTATGCTTAGTTTACTGGCTCTTTACTTCATAGTTTATATATATGCTGCATTATCACATAATTCTATGAATTTAACCAAGGATTTGGCTTTTCTTGTGGTTCTGCAATTTTTTTTATACACTTAATATCTATGACAACTGAAGGTTATTACAGAAGAGAGGAGAGGCGAAAAGGGAACACCGTCTGCTTTTGAACATTCGTTTTTCTACTAAGTGAGTTAAGCTGTGGAACTAATAAGTACAGTAAAATTTTCATGAAGCAGTTTGGGACAGTCCCATTCATTTTCAGGGAAGAAAGCTAATAATAGAAGAATTTAATGCACATTCAAATGTATGATAATTGTAGAATTTAATATGTATTCTAGCTTCTAACTTAGGATTTTTTCTGCATGCGTCTAATATATCTTATTTCATCTGTGTGGACTTTTCTAATTTCCTTTTTCTACTGATAAGTAAGAAGCAACCTATCTAATCTAAAAGTGCTAGATAAAGAGAGACCTGGTTATTAACTTTTCCATCTTATGCACATTGAAGTTAAACATGTGAAAGTATGCATTGCCAATGCAAAAGGGGACCTTGTACTGAGGGAAAAAGGGAGGGTAAAGATGTGGATATCCTTGTATTTGAACAATACTCGATAAGACCTTCAAATATGGACCTAGGATTGGTCCCTAATTCTCGACTTTACATTTCTCAGGCCCTAGCCATTAATTTATTTTGATAACCTAATCTCCGAGAGTCACTTGACTCATGGTTAGTAACTCGGTGGATTATGAGCTTGCCCCTTAACCCTTCTCCACTTAAATACCAAGCTCTTGTTTGTAGCACGGTTCGAACACATGACATGGGCATAACCAAACATCATGTGTGGTGCACTTACCGCTAGACCAAAGCCTAGGGAGCAGACCCTGCTGCATATAATATCTAAGGGATTATTGGTTAAACCATGACAGTCTGTTGCATGTTTTGCATTTCTTTTCTCACGTTCAATATAGAAAAAAAGTTCTATTAGCTTGGCTAAATACTTGGAAGAACAGAGGCTCTGATACCTGTTATGTGTTCTGCTTCTTTTTTGTATGCACTTTTTCATTGTTTGTGCAGAAAGGATCTGTGCCTCTTATGTCAGATTAATCTGGAATTCTGGATTGTATTCCCATATTGATTCTTATGTACATCTACAATAATGCTTTTTTAAATCTTTCTTTGCATTAGTTTATGTCAATATTTTCGGTGTCCCTCCATCAGCCAGTGGACCTCTTGAAAATAACGTGGATCACTAAACCCATTCAGTATACATATCTTAGTACATGATTATGCATGTTTTATAAAATACTTGACATATATTGCAGCTATTTGATTGCATCAATGGGCCTTCAAGTGTTGTGGAGTTTTGGGCTTGCATGTCTAGACATCTATGCTTTGAGGATAAAACGAGACCTTCAAAATCCTGTCTTAGTGAGCCTCTTTGTTGTTGGAGACTGGGTATGTACCTTTTGTTTGCCTTTTATTTCTTGCTTACGGGATGTGTTTGAATATGTAAAACTGAAACAAGAGTACACACCTTCCTTTTTCTATTCAATCCTCCTCATTCTTGTTTTCTCGCTCATGTTTTGTCCCTGACAGGGTTTATATTTTCTTGTTTCCTTTTTTTCACAATCTTAACCAAGTAATAACTGATTTGTAAACTTGACCTTCTTTGCTTACAAACATGTAAATTTTTAAGTACCGGTTTTCCTTGCTTACGAGCAGCTGATATTTTAGTCAGTGTTATTGACCCAAATCCAGCTTAGAATGCTTTCTATACTGTAAACCATTCTTTCCCTCAGTTGAGAGCTGTAACAAGTATTTTGATAGCCGCCACGATCATCACCAAACATTTGCCTTAACTATGACAAACATCCTTCTGTCACCAGTAATTTTATGAGTTCCGACATGCTCTATGCAGGGCACTTATGTTCCACTGATCATGTGCCTTTTCCCCTGGCTGAAACTCCTATTATACATGAATTGAACAGGGTAGCTTGGTCGCCTTTATGCGGCTCAAACTTTCAAAAGGAGATCCTCCTTTTTTGCCTTCTCTGACCATAATCTTGGCCTGTCAACATCATTTTAGAACTTCCTTTTCATCTTTTTTTTTCTTTTAATAATGCATATACCTTGTCCTAGAAATAATCTTTTATATGCATCATAACTGAGCTGTATCCCCTTGCCATTTAAAAAGTGTTACGTTACTTGATTGGTATATGGTGATTGCCCATGGAATTGACTTGTCTGAATTTTGACTATATTCATGTTCACTGGCTTGACTTCAATTGCAGGTTACTGCAACTCTATCACTTGCAGCTGCATGCTCGTCAGCAGGGATTGCTGTTTTGTACTCAAAAGATTTAAGCTTCTGTAGTAGTCCACCTCATCTTCCATGTGGTAGATTTGAGCTCTCTGTGGTGTTAGCGTTCATAACCTGGTTTCTTATTGCCATTTCTTCCCACGTGATGTTTTGGATTTTAGCCACTGTTTAATGATGTGAGAACCCTTCTCTTTACTCAGAAGATTGCTTCTGATATGACTTTCAAGGACCCATCACATCTAAATCTAATTTCCACAAGCTTGTAGCCTTATCTTCCTTGGCAATCGATATGCAGAAGAGGTATGAGTTTCTTCTGCACTGATTGAGTTGCTTGGAGTTGGCGGTTCCCTGTTGTGCTCTTCATGTTCAATTTTGATCTGAGTGTAAATTGTAACCTCCTAATTGTACTTTAATCTACTGCAGTTCAATTACGTTTTGCTCTAGTATGAGTCCTGAGCTTTTTTGTAACTTTTTGAATTCTAACGTTCACTCTCTAGCTGCTGCATCGCTAGGGGATGCCATTTAAAGTTGTACAAAGGCATATTGTTAACTTGCTTTCTTCCCTGATATTCATCTAGTTGATGTGGATTTATGAAGTAATCAGAAAATGGCAACTCCTTTTTCACTGATTTTATAACTCTCAGTTTAATTTCTTTTCTGCACAGTCAAGTTGCATGCTGGTAGTAGCAGTAAAGACTAAAGAGTAAATCTTCTTAACATAAAATAGCAGCAAAGACTTTTAGTTAAAAGACCATTTAATGTAACTAAAATAACTGAATTTTGGGTTGTTCAATGATTAGCGACTGTCAAAGAAGTGATCCCTCTCTTGTTTTTCATTTTTTAAGATTAAGAAAAGGAGACGAGAAGCCTGTCGATATTGAAGCACTCTTTTAGCAGCTGTCAGACAAGATCGTGGCAGCAAACGTACCAAATTAGCAATTTAGTAGATGGAAGAATCCAATAAATGGATGTATATTCTACTTTGGATGAAAAGGTTATCTACTACTTATAAGACAAAGTTCAGTTTCAATGTAAAAGTGAAGTTTATAGTCCAAGAACTGTGGGACGACAAGGTTATTGTCTAAGTATCAGATCATTTTTCTTTATTGTAAGTAAAAAAGAACACTAGGCAGTCTCACTTATGGGTGTGTCTCCGTCTAACAATTAAGGATGAGGAATATGTCATCAAGGCCCATTAGCTCAGTTGGTTAGAGCGTCGTGCTAATAACGCGAAGGTCGCAGGTTCGAGACCTGCATGGGCCATTCTATCTGTTTTTTCTCTTTTAAGTTTCAGTTGTACTTGATTCTGGAGCAGAATTTATTCCTCACATTAGTGGAAACACCAGCAAGACTGACATCTGCTTTTTTATTCTTCAATTCTTTATTTTTTGATTCCACTTCTTTCTTCTTCTCTTACTTATTTAATTTAAAAAAAATTAAGAGTACATCTTACTTCTGGAAAACAAGAGAAAATCATAAGCACTGTTAACTAAAGCTAGCTCTGTTTTTTTTTTTTCGCATGTAATTGAATGAGTATAATACATATAGTCGACTCAATCATGCAATACTCAAATGAACAACAGAAGAATGAACAGAAATTATGACAATTTTTATCACACATACACCACATAACATAACCAATATTTACACTTTAAAATTACACATACAAAAGCAAAAGTCTGAGGTCCCTTTAATTTGGTTATCCTCAAACTTACACCAAACAACAAACCACCAAAGTAAGCTTAAGTCTGAGGTCCCTTAAATTTGGTTATCCTCAAACTTACACCAAAACTAAAAACCATCAAAACAAACTTAAAAGTAGAGAAGAAGCTTGTCACACACGAAAATCTACACCCTCTTGTTACAATCATTTTAAGTCCACCATATATTTTGCTATTGGTTTTTCCTTTATCAATATTACCATATTTTTCTTCTTTAACATAAAGATCATGATCACTTAACTGCACGAGCAGAAATCCGATGGCACCTAGCCGGCGATTGTACTCCACCGGAGACCATTCTTTTAGTGACAGTGGTTGCAGAAGGTGTCGATGATGAAGTTGTCGAAAACCTAGAATCTGCATGTCCAAAAAGCTGTATATCAGACGTTTCAAAACGACCTGAATCACCTGGAAGTCTCATGTAAGAAGCTGAAGGCGATTCATTCATCCATGTTGTCCTACCTGCATTTTTGTATTCTACTATTGCTTTGTATACTAATGGGATCAACCCCTCCATTCTTTCCCCCTTGTTCTATAGGATTTTTCTTTTTTATTTGCGTTTTTGCAAGTTTAGAAGAAAGTTTTGGAGTAATTTGCAGAACTTTGGAGCGGTGAGGAGGAGAATTTAGGGTTTATATAGTAAGGTGATTTATTGGATAGGAGTGTCCAGCTGTAAATGCTAAGCAAAGGTGACAATGAGGCACGAATTAATGGAAGTAATTAAAGGAAAAAATAAAGAAGCTTCAAAGCAATGACATTGAGAAACTCCATCAAACGAAAGCTCCATTTAAACTACACATTACTTTTACGTATCACCAAATCTCAACTTATTATTTCTCTTAATCTTACAAAGCACATCTTTATAAATTAAATAAATCTATTGGCTTGACCAGTACCTGATTCTTCATTTTGTTATTCTTAAATTAGTGTCCATGGTTTTTACATGATACTATATTATATATGTGGTAGTTTGGTTTCCGGCTTAAAAAAATCTGTAATTGTTATTCCCATCATTCAATTTTATTTTGCACTATTTTCTTATTACTTTGCATAAAGAATGACATACCGTTTTATATTTTGGAAACATTCTATCTTTAAATTCGTATTTGTCCTTAATGCCATATAATTTCACGTCATATATAAAATCACAAGTTACAAAATTTTGTCTTTCTTATACTGCGCACCCACTCAAATTACATTATATAAATTTATTTAAACGGATGGAGGAAATCGGAAGGATTAGAATTTAGATAGTTTATATCAGATAAGCTGAATATATACGCCACATGATTATGACAGTATATATATAATAGTAGTAAACTAATAATGGAACTTCCATCAAATTTTAATGGTTAGCTCATATGTTGTTTTTCATTATTTGGTGTCTACCATATCTTTTAGGATATGGTGAGTCTATTAGAAGCTTTCAGAAGTGATGTACTTGCTGCCATTTTCGATTGCTATTAACAGCTGAACCACACCTTTCCAAGCAAGATATTATTTTTCTTCTCTCTCTTTTTTCTCTTCTTATTCCCATCTATGGTTTTTAAGAGTGGCTGTCTATAACATCAGAAGCACCAAAAGTGGAACAATAAAGAAAAAGATAATTGTCTGGCTTGAAGAGGAAAATTTCAAGACAAAGGGCTGTCACTTAATTTACACAAATAGCCTGTCAGATTCACTGTTTATTATTTCTAGACGGTATATATAAATTATATATTAATTAGACATAGTTATACTCATATTATACATGAATTATACATATACCTATATTTTTAGTTTAAGAGATTAGGTTGATGACTATTTTGGTTAATTCTTCATTAATTTTTGCAAATGGTTACATGTGGACACATTGAATCTTCTGACTTACCTTCAGGAATTGTTTGGTTCCCTAGCATCTTCTTGACAAAAAAACTCAAGATAAAATTTAATATAAAAATGTTGTTAATTTCGTCCATTGTGCTAGGCACATTTGGGAGCATCCAAAAAGGTCCGCTCTCGATCATTCCACACGCTGCCTAGTAGAGACGTGGTTATCTGGCCTGCCAAGTTCAGCTTGGCAATATAATAATGGCTCTTCTAGTCTAGAACAAAATGGAGCAGTTGCTTACACTGACGCTAAACCAACTTCTTAATTTAACCTAATCATACTGGTTTAGATAAGTTTAAAGACGATTAAAGAATTGAAGGGAAAGAGATAATGTAATTATCCTAATGTCTAACGACATCCATTTGATTGGTTGTAATGTGAAAGCAAGTGGTTGGTTTGTAAGACGGTATTCGAGTGTTTCGTATTGGTTGCGGGTAGGGGTTATATTAGGAGAAATTATCGTAAAGCACGGTAGTTTAGAGTCTAAATAACATAAAAATTGCACGGGGCACTCTATTTGGTCGCTCTCAT
The DNA here is from genome assembly GCA_002018475.1 of Nicotiana obtusifolia. Lineage (NCBI taxonomy): Eukaryota > Viridiplantae > Streptophyta > Magnoliopsida > Solanales > Solanaceae > Nicotiana > Nicotiana obtusifolia. The sequence continues at coordinate 62,284 of MCJB01046137.1, forward strand.
TTAATCTATACCTACTTTTAAAATCTTTTTTAATCCAAACCCACTTTTAAACAACTTTAAGCCTCTTTACCCTCCTCCTCCTCCTCCTCCTTCAGGTGATAATGATTTTATATGGTGGTTGTGAACATATTTTAATGTAGTTTATGATATTTTAAAACGGTGAGCTGTTATGATACTTTATTTTTTACTATTGCTTAAGGTTTCTTCTTCTTCTTTTTCTTAATTGCGAAATGAGTTCATTAGATTTATTGTTGTTTTGACAAATTGATGATTGAGGTTGGTTCCTAATGATATTTGGAGGTTATGTTTCAAATTTGAGCTCAATTGGAGTAGATTTAGGTATTAAATCGTATATTGGATTGTTATAATTCGAAGAACAAATTTCTGTTTATGGGCAATTTGCACTTCAGGCCTATTTGGTCTTAAGTGCATAAAAATGTTGGTTGCACTTCAGACCTTTTGGCCTTAAGTGCATCTGATGTATAACTTTTCACTTCAGACTTATTGGCCTTAAGTGTAGCAAACCGTTTGTTGCACTTCAGACCTTTTGGCCTTAAGTGCATCTGAATTGTAATTTTTCACTTCAGAGTTATTGGCCTTAAGTGTAACAAAATATTTGTTGCACTTTCAGATCTTTTGGCCTTAAGTGCATCTGAAGTGCAATTTTTCATTTCAGACTTATTGGCCTTAAGTGTAGCAAAATGTTTGTTGCACTTCAGACCTTTTGGCCTTAAGTGCATCTGAAGTGCAAATGAAGTGCAATTTTTCACTTCAGACTTATTGGTCTTAAGTGCATGAAACCATTGGTTTCACTTCAGACCAATTTGGCCTTAAGTGCATCTGAAGTGCAAATTTTTAATTCACACTTATTGGCCTTAAGTGAATGAAAACGTTTGTTGCACTTCAGACTTTTTGGCCTTAAATGCATCTGAAGTGCAATTTTTCACTTCAGACTTATTGGCCTTAAGTGCATCTGAAATGCAATTTTTTTACTTCAGGCTTATTAGCTTTAAGTGCATGAAACCTTTGGTTGCACTTCAAACCTATTTGCCCTTAAGTGCATTTGAAGTGCAATTTTTTCACTTCACACTAATTTTTTTTTAACTTCAGACCTGATAAGTCTGAAGTTGATCGTAAAATGGGTACGCTTGCAAACGTTTTTGCAAAGTGGATATAGATTCAATTGTGACCCTAAAATCGGGTATAGATGCAAAATTCCCCTAATTAACATACATAATAATAGTTTGCCAACTGTATTCGTTACAAACGAATACAACTAAGGCGAAATACAAAAATACAAAAAAATAGAATGCTCTCATTGAGAGTCAAAGTCAAGACCTCTGCTTACTAAGCGGATGATCTAACCAACTGAGCTACAAGAATTTGTTGCTATCATGTTCAGTTCAAAATAATTAATCTCGTGTTTCAGTACCATAAACAAAATTGCTATAAAATTCAAATATATATATGTTTACCCGTAAAACGGTACAGTTAAATTTATACGTGGTTTCTAGATAGTGAATTAATTTGATCCTGAAATAATAGGAGAATTGAATAAATATGCAACACTTAGTCTTGAGATGAAGATGAAATAGCAGAAACAGTAGTTCCGGGAGTAGGACTACCGGGCACAGCAGTACTGAAATCAAAAAGTAAAAAGATAAAATTGTATAAAGCTTTAAATAGATTATAGCGTAAGTTTACCAAAAAATCCGTGTCATTTACAATGATAATAGAGGTCACTATTTATAGCTGCACCTATGGAACAAGGTCCTTGGATCATGCCCCTCATTATTGTCAATTATGTTGGCCATTGAAGAGTGTGTAATAGCGAGCATGAATGATAAATTCTTTATAACGGGCAGTGTACTAATTATTGCAGAATATTCTCCATTAAATGCTAACGGGTGGTAGGTAATTATTGCATCTTTATGAGCACCATTCCTTCCGGTAACAGATGGAACAGTTGTCTTCGGTTTTAGCTATCCTCTGTCTTCGGCTCCACGTGTCACTCCCTTATGCAATCACTTGACATAACATATTTTACCCTATACAGATAGTCCCGCTACTTTCTGGTGGCATAACTTTGTGTCACCGGGAAGTTGGTAAAAATATTCTTTTTGGCGGGAATTCACTGACCCCCTTTGAAAAGCTTCTGACAGTTGATTAGACGCACGTCTCTCCGCATTTAACGCCCCGAACATGCGTCATCCCACGATTTAGCATAACTTTTGTCGGCTATCGAGATAATTATGGCCACGCGTTTAGCCGCCTAAACCATTACTCATATGCATCAACCTCCTTTATCCAAACCTCATAATTCTCCAAACTCTCTCGAACTCTCTTCATTCAACTCGTACTATGTTCTTCAACCTTTTAATTGTCTTCAAAAAAGAAAAACTTTTTCCTTCTTCTCTAACATATAATGGCTTCTTTTTCAAAAAATCTCAGTTCTTCAAAGAGCAAAAGCAAAGCCGATGAAGCTGCTCCTGCTACGGTGAGCACCATCATCTTCAGAAATCTTGTCACAACTAAACACTTCAAAGAGAAATTTTCTTCTGCTAACTCTCGTACATGGGCCGTTGGCAGATATCCTTCTTCCATTCGTCCTTCTAGTATTCCTGCTATGAAAGAAGATTGTCATTGCCAGGATTTAGACATTATTGCTCCTAACCTAGCGAAGCGGGTAACCTTACCCAAGAAGGATTTTACGTACTTCTATATGTATCCCTTCACTTTGGGGACGTTTTTTCTGAGTGGAGAGCTTGACTCCGTTATTGTGGAGTTTTGCCTCCGCTACCAGGTATGTTTGACACAGATGAGTCCCTCCGTGTGGAGAACAATTACTTGTCTTCGGTGCCTGTGACAAGAAACTAGGGAGGAGCTATCCCTAGCTCACGTGATGAATCTTTATTCCTCCAAGATCTTCCGTGGGGGGTGTCACTCCTCCTTTTTGGCTAGACTTTACTAAACCCTTTTAAATAAAGGCTTAATAGAGCTCGTAAAGGGGTTTCCAATTTGAAAAGTTACAAAGAGATGGATTAATCAGAAAAGTTTAGAGTCGCCACCTGACAATTGGTTCCGGTGTGCCAGGCCACCATTTTAGAACTTAGACTCGATGCCAATTCATACCAGAGGTTTGGGTAAGGGGATTCATTTGATTCGGGGAGAAGGTGTTAGGCATTCCCCAAATCCCGTGAAAATCACGGTTGCATACTCGATTTAGTTGGCTTTTAATACATTTGAATTGAGATAAAAAAAAACACAAGAGGCTTGAGGTCATTCCCACCTAATAAAGAAGGAAAACAGAATCAAAGTACGAAAAGTTTCACTTTTGATCCTCATATACAAATACCTCGGGGCATTCCCCGGAATGTCAAATACATAAGTCCTTCGGGGCATTCCCCGGATAAATTTAACTAAGGAATGAACTCTCGCCTCGAAAAAACTAACAAAACATCCTAGTATTGCCTACCCAAGCGTGGTCGGCCTAAACATGCTACTAGCGAGTAATGTAATAAGATTAGAAAATGAGATCTAAAATAAAGAAAGATAAAAGTTCAGTTCATGGCCTTGTTCTTCTAAATTTTATTTCATACATTTAACCAAACCAAATCTAAAAAGCCACAAAAGACAAGAAAAAAGAACAAAACGTCACTGCAAATAGGGATTTGCTATCGCAGATCCCATATGCGAGACGTATATTGCGTGCAAGAATCGCAGATCAGAACAGAACCCCAGATCAAGGTTTGATGTCAAAATGCGATCCGATATGCGATCGCAAAGTGTGTCTGCGAGCCGCAAATTTCACGCAGAGATCGCAAATCAAAACAGAATCCTGGGTAAGATTTAATGTCAGAAATGCGACAATCAGGTCAAAAATGCGAACCATATATCAGTTATGCGGTCGCAGAGTCAACCCCAAACGCAGACTAATCCAGTGTTTCTGGCGATTGGGTTCAAAATGCGACCGCATATCAGTTATGCGGTCGCAGATTCAACACCAAACGCGGATGATTTGATTGTTTGGTTTCGATTTTTCCATTGTTGGATGATTGTATCAAACATCAACCACGCTACGATATTCGCTAAGGTGTAATTTGAGCATATCAATTCATGAAGTCAACAAGTTGGATATAAACACCCATGACTCTATCGTACTTTCATCTTACGAAACAAAATGAGCAGGAATTAGGAAATTGAACCTGAATGAGTATCCGTAGTAATTTTGAATGACGATACAAGCAACAGGGACAATGAGCCACAACCGGAACTCGAACCAGCAACTAGAATCGAAACCCCAGTACCTCCTTGACCGAAATCGATTCTCGAAAGCCTCTCTCTACCAAAAAACAAAGTTGAAGAAAGTAGAAGTATATGTTCCTCTGTTTTTTTTTTTGTTTGTTTCTTTTTCTGAATTTTTTTTTTTGAAGAAGACCAAAATCGATTGATGATTTCTGTGAAAACTCCGATCCTTTTTCGAACCTTTCTCTTGCTCTCCAAGAAAATCCCCTTCTAGAGGAATCCCAAATCTGTTGTAACCCTGAATATCAGTGAGGAGGTCGTGTGTCTACATGGCGTGAGAGGAGAGAATATATTTTGTGTCTGAATCCGTTATCGTGCGTGGCAAAGAGAAAGAGTGGGTTGGGCTATTTGCTGAATTTGGGCTTGCATTTGGATCCTAAAATTTGCACAATTGGGCCAGAAGTAAACTAAAAATCTGCTTTAAAACATGCCCAAAATACAAGGCTTTTGATTGAATTAAGGAGATAAGAACTATTTTTGGTGTTTTTCAATTTTGAACCTAAAACAGAATTAAATTTAATAATAAAACGGATTCCTACAAAATAGGCTCCAATAAATATTCTAAAAGTATTATGACTATAAAAGGTGATTCCGGTATGTGGGTCAAAAATTACATGTCTACAACTGCCCCTCTTTGACGGGAAACATGGAGTGTTTTCAGGAAAAGAACAACAAGACATATTTTTGACCCGACCTCTACTTGGGGAAGCCAAAACTAAAGGAAAACTAAATCCCATTATCCAGGAGGGTCCTGAGAAATTAAAACTAATTCCCATTATCCAGGAGGGTCCTGAGAAATTTAAAGCTAAGTCCCATTGTCCAGGAGGGTCTTGAGCTATTTTAAGACTATTTTCCATTATACAGGACGGTTCTGAAAAGCCGAAAATGAATTTACCTGAGCCATGCTCTCTGCTTGGGGAATTCTGAATAGAAACTTTTGCCTCCCAGGCCATGTCTTCTTCACTAGAGGGCTTTGTGGATTGACAAATTTTCATGCTTCCTGTTTCAGATAAATAAAATCTTGTTAGTTTGAAAAATATGGTGGTTAGTTTGCGGCGTCATTGCTGAGGGTCTGCTTCTGTTGGGGAACATATTCAAGTTTTAACTCTTGCTGGGGATCTGCTTCTGCTGACTGCCATGCTTCATCCTAATCAGCTGCTTTGAACGAGCAAAGACTTGTTTCACCTTTGATTGGGACCGGATCGCACAATTTTCGAATAACCCGAATTTCTTATCCTTACCTGTTGCATTGCATTTTTATTCCGAATGCAGCTGCATCCTTATATTTTTCAAAACTTAAAAATTGCCTTATTGCCCAAACTTCCATTATCTGCATACCATTCATTCCAAATCCTGTTTATTGTGATATGCTTGGCCGAGTTCCGCTTTGCGCAATTTGAAAGTTGGTAGTAGGCTTTGAAATCCTTCCCTGCTTGTTTGTCATGGGCTATTTCGAAAGAAACTCATAAAAATGGACTCAAAGAACAAAATGTAATGATTTTGGACAAAAAGGAATAAAGGAAAACTTTGAACACATATGACTATGTGAAGGAAATTTGGAAAAGAAGGACTTATCTGAGGGAAGCAGCCAGCTTCAATGATCATGACATGCATTTCGGATTAATCAGCCTAATCCATCCGACCAATCATATTTAGCTCCTGGCATAAGTCCATACTTCAAAGATCGACCTCTCACTGATCCCACTCCTCTTGTTGGTTTATCTTTCAACTCACCATCGCCTTATGGTGCCCGTGAGGGTTTTCACCAGTAAGACTCTCATTTTAAATTTTCTCTCATCTCACCATTGCCTTATGGTGCCCGTGAGGGTTTTCACCAATAAGACTCTCTTATTTTATATTTCTCTTTTCTCATGAATGGAGTGTTACCCCTGATGCAAATCATGTCTCTATCTTGCTTGGACCGGCATCCCCGAAGATTGATCGAAAGGTCTTTCTTTGGACCGTAATGTAGGCTTTTGGATAAGGTTAGCAAGGAAGGGTGGCATGAAGGCTCAAAATAATTTAATATGAAATAGGGGTAAAAATTACAACTTTTGAAATCAGATCTTTGCGAATTCAAAGCTTCTGCCCCAGTTTCTTTGGGGTTTGTGGGAAATTTTGATTTTTTGATTTTGATGAGACCGAACCGTAAGGCTGTCTACGTATCCTCAAAAGGAATCAGGTCGAATGTAGTTCAAACGTTTTCCCTATTTGTTTGTTTCTTTCCACTTCTCTTTTTTTTTCTTTCTCTTTTTTTTTTTCTTTTCGTTTTTTTTTCTTCTCTTCTTCTTCTTTTCTTATTTCTGCTACTGATTCCAAAAGAGGGATATGAAAGAAAATAAGTAAGGCTCAAAAGGGTAGCGAAGGATGAAAGTGTTTGGGTAGCGGAATAAAATGCCTTCGTCATTTCAACTTCGAGCATGCCAAGTACAAAATACAATAGAAAATGAGCAAAGAGATCATACATAATACCTCTTAACGGCATCAGAATTGATAGCCATATCTACACATTTGCCTTCCATGTGTGTTAAATGCAAAGCACCCTTAGGCAACACTCTCGTCACAACGAACGGTCCTTGCCAGTTTGGGGAGAATTTGCCTTTGGCTTCCACCAGATGAGGAAGAATGCGTTTCAATACCATTTGGCCCATTTCAAATTTTCGGGGGCGCACCTTTTTGTTGTACGCTCTAGCCATTCACTTATGATACAGCTGGCCATGACATACTGTAGCCAATCTTTTTTCATCAATTAGACTCAACTGTTCGAGCCGGGTTTTGACCCACTCGTTATCATCAATTTCGGCTTCTGCAACGATCCGAAGAGATGGAATCTCAACTTTTGCAAGTATAACTGCCTCAGTTCCATATACCAGCAGATAAGGAGTTGCACCCACTGAGGTGCGAACAGTAGTGCGATAGCCCAGTAATGCAAAAGGCAACTTTTCATGCCACTGCTGAGAACTCTGAACCATCTTACGAAGTATCTTCTTTATGTTCTTGTTAGAAGCCTCAACAACTCCATTTGCCTTGGGGAGATACGGAGTGGAGTTTCGATGCATAATCTTTAACTGTTGGCATACCTCTTTCATCAAATGACTGTTGAGATTAGCAGCATTGTCTGTGATGATCACCTTGGGAATTCCGAACCGACAAATGATGTTTGAATGAACAAAATCCACCACCGCCTTCTTGGTTACAGACTAGAATGTTACAGCTTCGACCCACTTGGTTAAGTAATCGATGGCCACCAGAATAAATCTATGCCTGTTTGACGCTGCCGGATCGATTGGCCCAATAACATCCATGCCCCAAGAAACAAAGGGCCAAGGTGTAGACATTGTGTGTAACTCAGATGGAGGAGAATGAATCAAGTCACCGTGTACTTGGCACTGATGACACTTGCGAACGAAGCTGATACAATCCTGTTCCATGGTGAGCCAATAATAACCTGCTCGAAGTATCTTCTTTGCCAATACATACCCGTTCATGTGTGGACCGCAGACTCCAGAATGTACTTCGGCCATGATGACTGAAGCTTCTTTAGCATCTACCTACCTTAACAATCCTAAATCCGAAGTCCTCTTGTATAAGATTCCTCCGTTCAAGAAAAATCCACTGGCCAAATGTCGCACGACTCTCTTTGGTCACTTGTAGCATATATCGGATATACTCCCGACCTGGTCTATTCCTTGATATCATGGAACCAAGGTTCCCCATCGATTTCCTCTTCTACCACATTACAATAGGAATGTTGGTCACGAACTTGGATATGTATGGGGTCGACAAAAACCTTGTCTGGATGATGTAACATTGACGCTAGGGTGGCCAAGGCATCAACAATCTCATTATGAATCCTGGGAATATGTCTAAATTCAACTGACCTGAATCGTTGACAAACATCATGCAGGTACTGTCGGTAAGGTATAAGCTTCAAATCTCGAGTTTCCCATTCTCCTTGAATCTGATGGACCAACAAATCTGAATCTCCCAGAACAAGTATTTCTTGGACTCCCATGTCTATAGCTAGCCTCAAACCCAGAATGCACGCTTCGTACTCAGCCATGTTGTTGGTGCAATAAAATCGAAGTTGGGCTGTTACAGGGTAGTGTTGCCCTGTTTCAGAGATAAGTACAGCCCCTATTTCGACCCCTTTCATGTTAGTAGCTCCATCAAAGAAAAGTTTCCAACCTGGTTTTTCATTGTGGTCAGTCTCGTCAACACACATAACCTCTTCATCAGGAAAATAAGTCTTCAATGGCTCATACTCGTCATCCATCGGATTCTCGGCCAAGTGGTCAGCCAGGGCTTGATCTTTCATCGCGGTCCGAGTGACATATATGATATCGAACTCTGTAAGTAAAATCTGCCACTTTGCAAGTCTTCCAGTGGGCATAGGCTTATGAAAGATGTACTTAAGAGGATCCATGCGAGAAATGAGGTAAGTGGTGTGGGACGACAAATAATGCTTCAACTTTTGTGCCACCCAGGTCAAGGCGCAACATGTCCTCTCAAGCAGAGTGTACTTAACCTCATAGGGAGTGAATTTCTTGCTAAGATAGTAGATTTCTTGCTCTTTCTTTCCTGTGATGTCATGCTGACCCAACACGAAACCAAAAGAATTGTCCAAGACTGTCAATAAAGAATTAGAGGTCTTCCCGGCTCTGGTGGGACCAACACCGGTGGATTCGACAGGTACCTCTGATCTTATCAAATGCTTCTTGACACTCGCCAGTCCATTTGACTGCAGCATTCTTCTTCAGCATCTTAAAGATGGGCTCACAGGTTGTCGTGAGTTGAGCAATAAACCTGCTGATGTAGTTTAACCTTCCAAGTAGGCTCATCACCTCTGTTTTGTTCTTCGGCGGCGGTAATTCTTGAATGGCTTTGATCTTTGACGGGTCCAACTCTATACCGCATCGATTGACCACGAATCCCAGCAGTTTACCGGACGGGACACCAAATGCACATTTTGCTGGATTGAGCTTGAGATTGTACCTGCGGAGCCTTTGGAAAAACTTTCTCAGATCTTTGACATGGTTAGACTGGTTCTTTGACTTTATGATCACATCATCTACATAAACCTCAATCTCTTTATGTATCATGTCATAAAACATTGTGGTCATCGCCCTTATGTAAGTTGCCCCAGCATTCTTCAAACCAAATGGCATTACCCGATAACAATACGTTCCCCATGGCGTGATGAATGCTGTCTTTTCTGCATCTTCCTCATCCATCAAGATCTGATGAACCCTGCATAACAATCCACAAAAGACCCAATCTCATGCTTGGCACAATTGTCGATCAGAATGTGAATGTTCGGCAATAGAAAATCATCCTTTGGACTTGCTTTTTTGAGGTCACGGTAATCAACACAGACCCGGGTCTTACCATCCTTCTTTGGCACTGGCACAACATTGGCTAACCAAATAGGATATCGAGTGACCCGAATGGCCTTTGCAGTAAGTTGCTTTCTAATTTCTTCTTTGATCTTCACACTCATATCGGGCTTGAACTTTCGCAACTTTTGCTTGACGGGGGGACATGCTGGATCAGTTGGCAATTTATGGACTACCAGATCAGTGCTCAAACCCGGCATCTCGTCATATGACCAGGCAAAGACATCTTTGTACTCAAATAGTGTTTTGATTATTTCCTCCTTCACTTGTGGTTCTAGGTGCACACTTATCTTGGTTTCCCTAACATCATCCTGGTCCCCTAAATCGATTGCTTCAGTCTCACTCAAATTAGGTTTCGGTTTTTCTTCAAATTGTTTTAGCTCTTTACTGATTTGCTCAAATGCTGCTTCTTCATCATATCCTATTTCATCATCATGTTCTACTTCTTGAATTGTTATTGCAGAATTGGATTGGCTTTTAAGACTTGGCTGAAAATCCTCATGCATGTCATGTCACTACAACCAGCATAAAAAGAACTGTACAAAAGAACAAAATAAAACATTATTAAGAATAATAGAAAATGGGAAATTGCATTTCATTGAAAATAAAGGATAGAAAGGTTTGGACATCAAGATAAGCAAAACTTAAAAGAAAGTAAGATCCGGATTACAACCCCGGAACGACCTAGATAACAGAAAAGGAAATAAAGCAAACTACCAAAACTGCTTCCTGGTGGGGAGAGGAGTAACTTCCTAATTGCTAAGCTTCATGTTCGGGCCAACAAACTGCACATCTGCTTTACTAGATCCTTCACCAGCCTCTACCATATTGACCTCTTTGAAAAGACTTCGAAACCCCTTGATTTTTTCTTCATCAACATTGACCACAAGTTCTAGGATTAAGGAGGTTGGAGGTTTTTCTGCTCCTGATTTGACAAAAGACTTGGAGATGTGTGGGACTGGCTTGGAGAGAGACCATACCTTCTATTTTGGATTCTTAAACCTTTTCATGTCCTCTTCTGTGGGCGCGAATCCCAAACCGAACGTACCATAATTCCCATTGGGGCGTACTGGATGCACAATACCTTGCAGAGATGATCCCAGACCCTTGCCCGGCACAAAACCATTCTTCAACATTTCATTTGCAACCATGACAGATGTGGAGGATAACTTGGGACCCGGAATGCATTTTCCTTCAGTAATCTTATCAACAGACACTGTTTCAAAAGTTTGAAAGACCCAAGGTCCTTTATCATCCTTAACTTCAACTAACACAACAATTGTGTTGTTGCAGGCTGACAAATCTTCCTCACCGTGCACAACTATTTCTTGTCTGTCCCATTCGAATTTCACCATTTGGTGCAGAGAGGATGGGACTGCCTTAGCAGCATGTATCCAAGGCCTTCCCAACAACAGATTGTAGGAGACAACTACATCAAACACTTGGAATTCCATGGTAAACTCAACTGGACCTATTGACAATTTGAGCATTATGTCTCCAGCAGAAACTTTACCCCCTCCATCAAATCCTCGAACGCATACACTGTTCAAGTGGATCCTTTCGGTGCCAATCTTCAGTTTTTGCAGAGTATACAAAGGACAAATATTTGCACTAGAGCCATTGTCAACAAAAACCCTTGAAACCATAGAATCTTCACACTTCACTATGAGATAAAGGGCTCGGTTGTGTTCCGTCCCCTCGATAGGAATTTCGTCATCCGAGAAAGTGATCCTATTTGCTTCGAAGATCTTGCCAGCTATCTTTTCTAAGTGATTTACTATGATTTTATTAGGAACATGCGCCTCATTTAAAATCTTCATCAAGACCCTGCGATGTTCATCTGAATGTATCAGCATAGACAAAAGAGAAATCTGAGCTGGTGTTTTCCTCAGTTGCTCTATGATAGAATATTCCTGTCCCTTTATCTTCTTCAAGAATTCCTCAGCCTCTTCCTCGGTAACCGATTTCTTTATTGGCATTTGGCTATCTTTGAATGGCTTGTCTTTACTTAGTTCTTCTGGGGCGAAACATCTCCCAGAACGAGTCAATCCTCCAGTCTCATTTACTTCTTCCTCCACTTCTTTTCCTTTGTATGTCACTATCACTTGCTTGTAATTCCATGGAATAGCCTTGGTATCAACCACCGGCGGTTGGGTTGCTGGTTTAATGATGATAGGGGTAATAGGAGCCCCTTTCACAACTAAGACAGGCTTACTTGGAATCCACGGCACTACCACTTTTGAGCTTTCTGGACTTGCCGCAATATCTCTTGACATCCCTTTCACGACCAACACTGGTGGTTTCAAATTGAGCGGGCTCGGCTTTTCTGTTGCCCCTTCAACTATCACGGGCTTTGCTTTGGTGGAGTCTAGATCCTTGACCAAATTGTTTTCACTAGCCCGAATCATCATGACAGACTTATAATACTTTTTGGGTTCCCCGTCCTCGTAAACTACTTCAATCATATGTGTCTCTTCATGGGCAGGGAGAGGGTTTTGGTTAATGTTTGGAGTGTCTGGGTTTTGGACTACAATTTGGTTGGTATCAATGAGCTCTTGGATTGCCCGTTTCAGGTTCCAACACTTCTCTATGTCATGGCCTGGGGCATCAGAATAGTAAGCACATCTTAAGGAATAATCAAGGTTCTTTGGAGGGGGATTTGGTATCTTTGACTCAATTGGCCTTAAGACGTCTAAATGTCTTAATCTTTGGAATAGACTGGCATAGGATTCTCCAAGCAGGGTAAAAGTTTGTTTCCGCTGCTGCCTCTCTCTCCTATAATCTGGTCTTGGTCGAAAGTGTGGACCATTGGGGTTTTGGTAAGGTTGTGGAGGTGGATAGGTATTTTGTGGAGCTGGGTAGGTATTCTGTGGGACAGGGGCATGCCATTGTGGGTAATGAGGAGGTTGAGCATATGACTGTGCATGGTGAACAAAATATTGGGGTGGTCTGGCTAAGTCTTGGGGGTTTTGCGGGGAAAAGTAATGTTGAGGTGTATTATATGGAGTTTGGGTGTAAGTTTGAGGTCGGGATCGGGGATGGGTGTATTGGTGAGGTGAACCCCTCTGGCCCTGCCATGATCCGGAGACAACCATAGCAACATCTTCCTTCTTCTTCTTGCCTAGCAAATTTTCGGTACCACTTTGGATTGCCTGGGTAGTTGCTTTTATGGCAGAGTAGCTCATGATCTTACTGGACTTGAGCCCCTCTTCTACCATTTCTTCCATCTTCACCACATCATTGAAACACTTACCAATGGCTGAGATCAAGTGTCCATAGTAAGTGGGCTCCAAGGCTTGAAGGAAGTATTTAACCATCTCGTCTTCTTCCATCGGAGGACTGACTAGTGCAGCTTGCTCCCTCCATCGGAACCCATATTCTCTAAAGCTTTCACTGGGTTTCTTTTCCACCTTGGTCAGAGATAGGCGGTCCGGACAATGTCTATGTTGTACTGAAAATGTCGGGCGAAGGCCTGAGCCATATCGTCCCAAGTGTACCACCTGTTAATGTCCTGACGGGTGTACCATTCTAAAGCTGCCCCACTCAGACTTTGGCTGAAGTAGGCCACTACTAATTCGTCCTTTTCTCCGGCACCTCTCATTTTACTGCAATAACCCCTTAGATGGGTGACAGGATCCCCATGTCCATCATATAAATCGAACTTGGGCATCTTGAACCCGGCAGGCAGTTGGACATCGGGAAACAGGCATAAATCCTTATAGGCCACACTCACCTGGTTCCCCAACCCTTGCATATTTCTCAGTGATTGTTCGAGACTCTATAACTTCCTGGACATCTCTTCCTGCTTTGGATTCTTGGGTAGTTTGTCAGTTTCGACATGAGGCTCAAACTGGTGGGTGTAGGAGTAAGGGTCTGGGACTTTGAAAGTGGGCTTCGGTGCATGGTAATGGGCATCTGGAGCGGGAAATGCGGGCTTACTAGAGGATCGATGAAGGGTAGTTTGTGGTGGGGGTACAAAAATAGGAGCAGATGTTGGAACAGGGTACGAGGTTGTTTTGACTGGTGGAGCATGAAAAGTTTGGGCCGAAGTGCCGGGGTAATTATGGTAAGGGGTGAAACCGGGTGCGTGCTGTGGGGAAAGAACAATGATATTGGCCATCTGGGATTGAAAAAGTGGTGGGATGGAAGCAAGGTTTTCTGTATAGTTGGTGGGGAACGAGGGTGGAGGGTGTCCCTTAATCCATGCTTGATACATTTCCGCCATCTGATGCTTCAACCTCCGAACCTCCTCTTGCAATTTCGATTCTGTCTCAAAAACCTCTCTTGGCGGGTCTACAACCCCAGTGTCTGTTTCCTTGCTAGCATGACTGTTTGACGCTTTGATCGGGTATTGTATGGATGACTTGCCAGGATGCCAACAAACTAACCACCTTCTTGAAAATAGTTAGAGTATAACAAAGGACAACAACACAAAACCACCATGTTAGCGTTAGGGCATTTATCATATAAGAATATCACATTACATGCAATGCACCTAGCAACAAATAACGGTTCTAAAGTGGCTGTGAGGGTCGCAAGGTCACATGGCATCATCCCGATTTGATTATTTTCCATCTTGCCTTCTCTTTTCTTTTCCGACACTTTTACCATTTCGCTCTCTTTTGATGTAAAATAACTTGATAAAAGTCCAAAGTAAGTGGCCTGTATATCATGAATCAAACCAAGCATGATTCTGAGAAAGTGATGGAAAAATAAAATTCGGGATTTTCATTTAAGGTTTGATGATGGAAGACCCGGCACGCTTGACTACACTTTGACTGACTTTGACACTACCTAAAGGACTCAGTACTCCTAGACAAGACATGAAAGTAAAAGACAACATGATGCAATCTTAAAACATTTAAATAGAATGGATCCTCAAACTGCTCCTGAATGCAACTGTCCTTGCTGGGATGGTCCTGGGCTATCCGCCGTGCTCAAGCTTAGTAACATGCCTCGTAGAGAAACACCAATGCTGGAAACGAAGACCCTGGCCTGTGCCCCTGCCTCCTGAAGACCAACCCTAAGCAAGTACTAGCTGTGCTGCTCCACTTTTGCTGCAAATTCCGCTAACTGAGACCTTATCAACTCAAACTTATCCCCGGGATCTTGGTCCGGTGCCTCCTCAAAATCTACTGTCTGAATTGCCCGCCCCCTAAGCTGTGCTGGCAATGGGGTACCGATCCCGGGTGGGGCGGACTGTAACCAAATCAGGTACTCCTGAGTACACTCGGGCCTGCCAATATCCTTTACTATTGTATCTTTCATCATCCTCTTTGCATTGTTCCAGTATTGCACGTACTTGATTTCGTCAACCAGCTTTTTGCTAAAATTCCTGATGTACCTCCGAAGGTTCAAAGTTGGAGGCTCCTCTTGTCGTCTACCCAACTGTCACATTACCCTGACCGGTGTATATGGCCTGACACGCTTGAGTCCTATCAGCATCAGGAAAGGTTGCATGAGGCATCCTACAAAGATGTCATCTAAAGGTAGCCAAAGGTAGGCCCACAGAACATTCTCGTTTGTCCTTGAACCAAGAAACTACATCCAGGCTGCGACACCTACTGGGTATGTAAACTTAGGAGATTTCATCCTATGCTCGATGCATACTACCCGATCCCTCAAGGCATGATCGATGGGACAAAGTAAGGAAGCTGTGTGCAAATGCTCCATCATCTATAACTGTAGCAACAGATTACTTCCCTCAAAATACCTGATACCTCCCCTAACCTCACTCAGGGCCCGGTACAACTCTGCCAAGATCATTGGCACAATGGTAATGGTTTTGTGTTGCTTCTCATGAAATAGTGCCATTACCACTGATTGTAGACGAGTGCCAATGTGCCTCTCTTCTAATGGAAAAACCAACAATCCTAACAAAGCAGGACTGAAAGCTTCGAGGCGACGTCTTTTCCATTTTGCTTTGGTTGTGCATAACTCATCCCAAAAGACGTCAAAACTATCCCGTGGTCCAAATCTAGCAAACAAATAATCCAAAGTTATCCAAGATTGCTCAAGGCACTTTAAATGCTTATTATCTTTTAGGCCCATATCGTTGAGAAATCTTGTCCTAGAGTGGTCCCAGGGAAGTATCATATTCTTGCCTATATAATTTAAGCGGGTGAGACCGGATATTTTTACCAGAGTAGGAGTCATCTCACACTCCCCAAATTTGAAAGTCAAGTTCTGCGGGTTCCAGTAGGTCAGCATTGCCTCCACTAAGTCTGGGCGGGGTGTGATATCAAGAAGAGAAGTTAGGGTGCCCAATTTATGCATCAACTCATGCTGCTCTAACGATGAAAACATGTTCCACCACATGATCAATTTCTTAGGAATCTTTACCACCATCAGTACTTTGGATCGAATCAATGGGTCCATACCTGAATGAAGGGAACATGGTTAACGACTCGGAACACTACTACGACATCACAACATTTCATGGTGGACAAATGCAAGACACAATTTGGCTACATTTGCAGATTGGCACTAAGTGGGTGAATGTGTCCGTTAGTGCTAACTGGACAAAGTTGACCCCAAAGCGTGAGAGATACTCCATTTGAAGCTTACGTGACTCCAATATCCCAACAATCATGGTCTTAAAGAATTATTTTGTGGAAAGGGACCATTTGCAAAAATGGCCGATATGGTCAAATGTGGCTAGGGACCTAACACGGACGGACCTTAGAGTGATATGACACTGATTCATGGACTTAAAATCCTAAGACATGGGCAATTGAACCACCTTTGCAAAAATAACCCTACTTTGCAAGAATGGCCGATGTGGCCAAAAGTGGGTAAACATGCAAGATTTGACTACGACCCCGGAAGCCAAGAACCTAAGACTTACTAGGAAGACCAGACCCTATGTGGGTTGCTTACGTATCCCGCCCCGGAAGACGAGAATCAGGTTCGCGTAGTTCGGGAAGATGCAACTAAAAACTAGATTTTGGCTCTTAGAAAATAATGTAAAAGCTCTTGCATTTGTTTTTTCTTTTGAATTCTTGGAAAATAATGAAAAATACAAAATTTTCCTTTCTCTTTTTTTTCGATTTCTTTTTCTTTTCTTTTTTTTCCGGAAAAGAATATGAAAGAAAATACCAGTGGGGCCCCATTTGTTTCATTTTCACCCTTCTTTCCAAGACATTGGTCTGTCAAATGACCTTTTATACCCTAACAGATGCAACAATTAGCACATAGGATGATTAAACGTCATTTTGGGCCACGGGTCCATTTTGACATAATTTGGATAGGTTTTCCAAAAAGGGACACGGTGCCTGGGACCGAGCCCTACTAGGTCTAAATGATATGATGCAAATAAAAATGACCTAAAGGCTGACCTAAGTTTGGGGTTTACTAACAAGGCAGTTCAGGGAAAGCGTATGGTCGATGGTGGCTGCTCAAGCTTTCCACCCACTCCATACGTCCGTCGGCTTCCCCTCCTAAGTTAAGGGTGACTCAACAAAGAGTTCGTGCACGCGACGCGTGCTCCGAGACTTGTTGCAGAAAGAAATGACCGGGCAATGCATATGATGACAGTTATAACGCAGTAAACATATAAAGCAAAAACTGTAAACACATAAGCAACTAGCAAATAACAAAATATGAAAGCATGATAAAATCAAGTCAAGCTAATGAAAAAGTATAAAACTCAACCAAACACTTTAAAAGCCAACAAATCAAGTACTAGCTCGAACCCGCGATATATTCCCCAGCAGAGTCGCCAGAGCTGTCACTCCTCCTTTTTGGTGAGACTTTACTAAACCCTTTTAAATAAAGTCTTAATAGAGCTCGTAAAGGGGTTTCCAATTTGGAAAGTGACAAAGAGATGGATTAATCAGAAAAGTTTAGAGTCGCCACCTGACAATTGGTTCTGGTGTGCCAGGCCACCATTTTAGAACTTAGACTCGATGCCAAGTTCATACCAGAGATTTGGGTTAGGGGGTTCATTTGAATCGGGGAGAAGGTGTTAGGCATTCTCCGAATCCCGTGAAAATTACGGTTGCGTACTCGATTTAGTTGGCTTTTAATACATTTGAATTGAGATAAAAAAAATACAAGAGGCTTGAGGTCATTCCCACCTAATAAAGAAGGAAAACAGAATCAAAGTACGAAGAGTTTCACTTTTGATCCTCATATACAAATACCTCGGGGCATTCCCCGGAATGTCAAATACATAAGTCCTTCGGGGCATTCCCCGGATAAATTTAACTAAGGAATGAACTCTCGCCTCGAAAAAACTAACAAAACATCCTAGTATTGCCTACCCAAGCGTGGTCGGCCTAAACATGCTACTAGCGAGTAATGTAATAAGATAAGAAAATGAGATCTAAAATAAATAAAGATAAAAGTTCAGTTCATGGCTTTGTTCTTTTAACTTTTATTTCATGCATTTAACCAAACCCAATCTAAAGAGCCACAAAAGACAAGAAAACGAAACAAAACGTCACTGCAAATAGGGATTTTCTATCGCAGATCCCATATGCGAGATGCATATTGCGTGCAAGAATCGCAGATTGGAACAAAATCCCAGATCAAGGTTCGATGTCAAAATGCAATCGCAAAGTGTCTCTGCGAGCCGCAAATTTCACGCAGAGATCGCAAATCAGAACAGAATCCTGGGTAAGATTTAATGTCAGAAATGCGACAATCAGGTCAAAAATGCGAACCGCATATCAGTTATGCGGTCGCAGATTTAACACCAAACGCGGATGATTTGATTGTTTGGTTTCGATTTTTTCATTGTTGGATCATTGTATCAAACATCAACCACGTCACGATATTCGCTAAGGTGTAATTTGAGCATATCAATTCATGAAGTCAACAAGTTGGATATAAACACCCATGACTCTATCGTACTTTCATTTTACGAAACAAAATGAGCAGGAATTAGGAAATTGAACCTGAATGAGAATCCGTAGTAATTTTGAATGACGATACAAGCAACAGGGACAATGAGCCATAACCGGAACTCGAACCAGCAACTAGAATCGAAACCCCAGTACCTCCTTGACCAAAATAGATTCTTGAAAGCCTTTCTCTACAAAAAAAACAAAGTTGAAGAAAGTAGAAGTATATGTTCCTCTGTTTTTTTTTGTTTGTTCCTTTTTCTGAAATTTTTTGAAGAAGAAGAAGACTAAAATCGATTGATGATTTCTGTGAAAACTCCGATCCTTTTTCGAACCTTTCTCTTGCTCTCCAAGATAACTGACTTATATTCTTGCTCTCCAAGAAAATCCCCTTCTAGAGGAATCCCAAATCTGTTGTAACCTTGAATATCAGTGAGGAGGTCGTGTGTGTCTATATGGCGTGAGAGGAGAGAATATCTTGTGTCAGAATCCGTTATCGTGCGTGGTAGAGAGAAAGAGTGGGTTGGGATATTTGCTGAATTTGGGCTTGCATTTGGATCCCAAAATTTGCACAATTGGGCCAGAAGTAAACTAAAAATCTGCTTTAAAATATGCCCAAAATACAAGGCTTTTGATTGAATTAAGGAGATAAGAGCTTGGAACTATTTTTGGTGTTTTTTAATTTTGAACCTAAAACAGAATTAAATTTAATAATAAAATAAATTCCTACAAAATAGGCTCCAATAAATATTCTAAAAGTATTATGACTATAAAAGGTGATTCCGGTACGTGGGTCAAAAATTACATGTCTACAGGGGGATGATTAACTTTAGCAAGCGAGGCCACCATGCACTGCTATCCAACATGGATGATGATAACGACCGTGGGTGGATGGAACAGTTTGTTTAGTTACCACTAGTGACATCATCCCTACCTCGGCTCTATCTTTTCCGGAATAGTGGAACCGTACTCATAAGTATATAGTTTGCTTCTGCTTCTGTTGAAGACCATTTCTCGTCATTATTAGCTTTTATTTCTTTACCTGTCTCAACGACTTGGTGGGTTCCTCCTAGGGTAGAGGGCTTGGACCAATGGATTTAGAAAATTTTGGACGTTACTACGACCGAAACCCACACATGGAAAGAGCTGTCCCTAAAATATGGGTAGAAGGCCAAAAATCATGGTAAGTTGAACTCATCTTGTCTTTACCTTTTCTTATGAGAAAGTTGTTTGATTCTTCTCTCCTGTTGAATATAGGTCTCCTCTAGGGCTCAGTTGTCGTCCCCGGGGAGGACGTTTTGGCTGATCGTGCTGATGCAGCGAGGCTACTGCAGAAGGATTTTTCTGACAGGCATCTCGGGGCCTACTTCTGGTGTGAGTTCTTCTTCTCAGAGTCCCCGGCCGGAGAACAAGCAACCAAAAAGAAGGCGTTCCTCCATGGCTTGGGGAAAGAATAAGAGGGCGAACTGCCCCGGAGTCGTCTCCGAAAGTCGTGGTGACGAGCCCTCTGCCTGGCCAGCCATAGATACCGTGATGATTGACGATGATGGAGAAGATAGCGAGGAGGGAGCTCTCCACATAGAAGACGACAACCTTCCTCAACTCAGCAGACTGCTCAATCTGTTGAGTTAATTACACCAAGCGAGGACGATGTCTCGACGCTTTGGGGGGAGATATAAATGGTGGAAAATGCTAACTCCCATTTTCGGATCCCAGTCGCTGCGCCCAGTATTGTGGGGCTGAGTACCGAGTCCCTGCCGTCTTTGGTTGACGAGCAACCAACAACCGGCACTGCATTTGCTGCAGTTGCTTCTCACTCTTCAACACCATTAGCTTCATCTCTTTCTTCACCAACTCTTCCACCAGCAAATGCTACATCATCTCCACCGGCCGCATCTGTCCGAGAAGAGGATTTTTCTCTCCCCAAGTCCCCAATTTATGGGAATTTTAGGCAAAATTTTGTTGCCCCCTCAGAAGATCCGCGAAGGAGGAGGAGTGTTACTTTCTCGGTCTCTACCGGATGCAATTTGTTTTCCCGGCCGGTGGAACTTGTTAACTATTTAAAGCCTTTAGCTTCAAAAAAATATTGGGAAAAGATACAGGCTCTCTCGGAAGAGTGCTTGTTGAACAATGCCATGCACAACGCTGCAGCGATACACTCTTCGTTTCCTTTGTCATTTCTCTTGTCTTTGATTTAGTAATATCTTGAGTTTCCCTTTCTTGTTTCGTAGGCCATTTTCCTTGCTTTCAAGGGCCTCTAGAGGTTGATTCGGGAAAAAGAAGAACTTACCTCTGGACGGGATCAATTTTTGGCCGAGCGGGACAAAACTGTTGCTCACCTCTCAGAACTAGAAGCCAAAGCTGCTGAGGTCGTTGTATTGGAGGCTCGTTTGCAGTAAAATGAGCAAGAAATGGAGACCTTTAGCCAAGAGATCGCCCTGCTGAGGGTTCAATTTGAAGAGGGTAGGGCAAAATGGGCTGAAGTCCATAGTGACGTTCTTGCTGCATCTGACCGCGAGGCTGCCTCTACTGAAAGATTGACCAACTTGGAGGCAGCCTTGAACTCCAAAACTAAAGAGCTTGCTGCTGTGCCCAGTTGGAGGAGAAGTGTAAGAAAACCATTGAGCATAATAGAATTTTCAGCTCTACTGTCTGCGAACTCGCCGTTATCCTCAAGTCCATTAGATGCGCCCCGAAAAACCTTTATGCCGAGGTTAACCAACTTAAAGAAGAACTCAAGCGCTGAGCGGCTTCCCTCGTTGTTGAAAAAATATATGTTATGTACAACATGAGGAGAAAAACCTTGGAAGAGGCTAAAGCGGGTCTCATTGACTTTGCTCTCGAAATTGCTAAAGCCCGTGAGCTAGAGTCAGCTGCTAAAAGGATTCTCCAGGCAGGGCCTGATGCTTCTGGTTCTTCTGGTTCCAGTTTCGAATCCTCCAGAACTGAAGAGGAACCAGAGGGCGAAGATGTTGAAGTCCAAACTGATGAGGGTTAAGATATTGAGCCAAAGGCGGATCTACCCACTTCCCCTAGGGTGCAGATGCTTCTCTTCCTCCGGGTTCCGGAGACGCAGCAATTTCGCTTTTCCTTTCTTTTTCCAACTTTTGTACCTGTGTCGTTTTGGCACATTTGTTGTGAATAAAAACATCTTTTGATCAAGTATTGCATGAGTTTTTTTGCGTTCTTTTATTTGAACATTTATGCAAGTTTAAATCTTTGCGTTCTTTCTTGCTTAAGTGTTTCGTGCAAGTTTTACTGTTTGCATCTGATTATGCAAGGCTTTGGGTGTGTTTTCCCCCGAAAGCATTTGGATTTCGGGCACAAGTTCTTTCAAAATCAACCTTTTATCGTGAGGGTTTTTATAAGAGAGGGCTCTTGAAGAGGACGTCTCCTGTAGATTAAGACACTACCATTTGAAGTACTTGTTTAACTTTCAAATGACTAAATCAATTCACCGTTCAGACAAGAAACAAGATAGAAATAAAAGGACTTTACTTTATTCCTTGTATTTTCAAAAAATACATAGGCATTCGTTATGCTAAAAAGAAATTGCCATTTCTTGTGGCTAACATATACAACTTGTTTCTACAGGACTGGTTGCGTAGTCCCCAGTCCCGATGATACAACTATGTTTCCAGATGTGGCAATCATTGTTGCCATATCCTCATATCATTCTCCCCCAGTGTTCGAATGAGAAGAATACGAATTGGATCACTAGAAGTTTTGCACCTTCGAGGACTTCCCCATGAATTGCTAGATAATCTTTAGATCAGTAACAAACTTCACTTCCCCTTAGAAATATGCTATTGAGCCAAAGACTATCTAATAATTCCCTAGTGGTTTGCACTTGTGAACGGTCGGGTAACTTTGCTCGATAGAAAACTTAACTTCCCGGGAGGAATTTTTCTATCGAGCCAAAAATTATCTAACCGCTCCGGGGTGGTTCTTCGCTTGTGTGCCTTGCTATTAAAAGGTCTTACTGCCGCTGTTGAAATCTTCTTCGTAGTATTCTTTCCGTTGCTTCCTCATTAAAAACCTTTCCAGAAATACCTAGTTGGACACAAACTGGACGAAGGGAAAAAGAGTGCAGTATATACTTTCAGTACAAGTGATGTTCATCAGCAATAATATCTCTTGAGGTGTGCCACATTCCAGTTGCTTGGCAACTTTTCTCCATCTTGATTCTCTAACTCGTATGTACCTTTCTCGGTGACAGCTGAAACTCGGTAAGTGCCTTCCCATGTTGGACCTAGCTTCTCTGCGTTGAGTTTCTGGGTGTTTTGAGTTACTTTCCTTAGAACCAAGTCTCCCACTTTGAAATAACGGAGGTTGGCTCTTTGATTATAATAACTTTTTATTCTTTGCTTTTGGGCTGCCATTCTTATATGCGCCAAGTCCCTGCGCTCATCGAGTAGATCCAAGTTGACTAATATTGCTTTATTGTTTGTCTCCTCACTTGCCTGGAAATATCTCAAGGTAAGCTTCCCTACTTCCACCGGGATTAAGGCTTCTGCTCCGTACACAAAGGAGAAAGGAGTTTCTCCTGTGCTCGATTTGGCCGTTGTTCGGTACGCTCATAGCACTCCAGGCAGTTCCTCAGGCCATTTACCGTTAGTTGGTTCCAACATCTTTTGAGATTTTATATAATCACTTTGTTCCTTGGTTCCGCTTGACCATTCGCGATCGGATGGTAGGGCGAAGATGTGATTCTTTTGATTTTCAAGTCCTCAAGGAACTTTGTGATCTTTGCGCCTATAAATATTGGCCCGTTATCGCATGCTATCTCTTTTGGTATTCCAAATCTAAAAATTATGTTTTCCCACAAGAAACACACCACCTCACATTCATCGATCTTCTGATAAGGACCTACTTCAACCCATTTAGAAATATAGTTAGCTAAAATTAAAAGAAATATTACCTTAACAGGGGCCGGCAATAGTGGTCCGACGATATCCATTCCCCACTTCATGAACGACCATGGAGACAGAATTGAGTGCAATGGTTCTGCTGGTTGATGTACTAGTGGTGCATAGCGTTGACACTTATCGCATTTTTTCACGAAAGCTTTGGCGTCTTGGTCCTTTTAGGGCCAATAATATCCTGCCCTTACCAGTTTAGTACTAAGGAGTCTGCGCTCGAATGATTTCCACATATACTTTTGTGGACTTCTCGCATAACATAATTAGCTTCGGAGGCTCCCAAGCATTGGGCCAGCGGGCCTTGGAAAGACTTCTTGTACAGTTGGCCTCTTTTGAAGCTATATCGTGCTGCTTTGGCGCGCAGCGCCCGGGATGCCTTGGAGTCTTCGGGCAACTTCTTGTGTTCGAGATAATCAATGATCTCATTCCTCCAGTCCCAGACCAAATTAGTCGTATTCACCTCATAGTAGTTATCTGCGTCCAGAACCGAGTGTATGAGCTGTACTACCATCCCAGAATCCGATCCCTTCATTTCCGTTGATGAATCAAGGTTAGCTAATACATCTGCTTCTGCATTTTCTTCCCTTGGGATATTCATAATTGACCACTCCCGAAATCGAGCAAGCAGAGCCGAAACCTTCACTACGTATTGTTGCACGCGCTCCTTTTTGGTTTCGAAGATCCCGTAGACCTGGTTTACCACCAGCTAGGAGTCGCATTTGATTTCTATGACCTCGGAACCTAGTCCTCGGGTCAGTTGGAGTCCTGCAATCAAAGCTTCATGCTCTGCTTCGTTGTTAGTCAAAGGGACCGTTCTTATGGCCTGCCTTAGGGTTTCTTCCGAAGGTGTGGTTAACACTATGCCAAGATCGGACCCCTTTGCGTTGGAAGATCCATCCGTAAATAAGGACCAAACTCTCGATGTCGATTCTGACACCATCAGTGCTTCTTTGGTTACTAAAGGCAGCAATCCCGGACTGAAATCGGCCATAAAGTCAGCCAAAACTTGTGACTTAATCGCAATCCTAGGTTTATAATCTATGTCAAATTCACTCATTTTCATTTGGCCAACCTAAAAACGAGAGTTTGGGTTTGAGAAGGATATTTCGCAAGGGAAAGGTGGTCACCACAACTATCAGGTGACATTGGAAGTAAGGCCTCAACTTTCGAGCGACGACTACGAGAGCTAAGGTCAACTTCTCCAAATGGGAGTCGCGAGTTTCTACTCCCGTTAAAGTTCTACTAACGTAATAAATGGGAGATTGCGTACCTTCTTCCTCACGGACTAAAATGGCGTTTACTCCTACCTCCGAGACTACTAGGTAGATTAATAATTTTTCACCTTCCTCCGGCTTTGATAATAACGGAGGACTTGACAAGTACCTTTTCAAATCCCTCAAAGCCTGCTGGCATCCCGGATCCATTCAAAGTTGTTCTTCTTTTTGAGCAACGAGAAGAAACAGTGGCATTTCTTTGATGACCGGGAAATGAACCTTGCTCAAAGCGGCCAATCTCCCTATGAGCCTTTGAACCTCTTTTACGCTTGATAGCTAATCCGGGATGTCTTAGATGACTTTGATCTTATTGGGGTTTACCTCAATCCCACTTTGTGACACCAAAACTCCTAGGAACTTGCCAGAGCTGACCCCGAACGCGCGCTTCTCGAGGTTAAGCTTTATTTTATGCTTCCTTAGGATGTCAAAAATTTCTTGCAAATGCTTAAGATGATCACCTGCATTCAAAGACTTATCGTCTATATAAACTTCCATGGTTTTTCCTATCTGTTTTTCAAACATCTGGTTTACGAGCCGCTGATAAGTGGCTCCGGCATTCTTTAGCCCGAAGGGCATCATATTATAGTAATATGTGCCGAAATTTGTTATGAACGAAGTCTTTTCCTGATCCTCCATGTTCATCTTAATTTGGTTGTACCTGGAATAAGCATTGAGGAAACTCATTAACTCATGCCCGGCCGTTGTATCAATCATTTGATTGATGTTTGGCAGTGGGAACGAGCCATTTGGGCAAGAGTTATTCAAGTCCTTATAGTCTACGCACATGCAAAATTTGTTGCTCTTCTTAGGAACTGCTACTATGTTAGCTAGCCAGTCCAGATACTTTACCTCTCGGATCGAATCAATATCAAGTAGGCGAGTTACCTCTTCTTTTACGAATTTATTTTTAGCCTCTGCAATAGGGCATTTATTTTGTATGTTGGGATCCAAGCTTAACTTGTGTACGGCCACTTCTATCGGGATACCTGTCATATCCGCATGCGGCCATGCAAAACAATCGGCATTAAATTTAAGAAATTCGATAAATCCAGACCTGAGCTCGGGGTGTAGTCCTGTCCCCAAGTGGAATTTCCTCTCTAAGAAATTTTCAAATAATGCGACTTGCTCAAGCTCTTCCCCTGTGGACTTCGTTGTGTCCGTCTCTTCTAGTACCTGGAAATACCTTGGCACCTGATAAGATTCTGATGCCTCTTCCCCCTAGTTGACTTTATTTTATTCAGGATTAGGAGTCGGTTCCTGTAATTTCAATGCCGTATGCTCCTTCACTTTGCTACTGGAGACCAAAATTGCATTCATCTCCCTTGCCACCGATTGATAGCCTTTAATCTGTTTAATCCCCTCGGGAGTTGGGAATTTTAGCAACTGATGATACGTTGAAGGAACGGCTTTCATCTCGTGCAACCATGGTCTTCCCAGATTAATGTTGTAACCCATATCACCGTCCACAACCTCAAAAAGGGTCGTCTTCATCACCTCCTCAAAATTTGTAGGCAGCAGGATCTCTCCTCGGGTTATCACACTTGCGAGGTTGAACCCGACGAGGAGTTTTGTGGCCGGAATGATGCTTCCGCTAAGTTTGGCTTGTTCCAATACCCTCCATTGTATAATATTGGTCGAACTCTCTGGATCTACCAGAACACATTTGATATTAAAATCTGATACATTTAATAAATTACCAGTGTGTCGTTGTGCGATAGCAGTAATCCGTCTGCGTCTTCCTCCGTGAAAGTGATGGTGTCCTCAACGACTTCCCGGAGTCTCTTGCCGTGGGTTACCATTACCTTCATCTTTTTTCGTTGCCGAGAAGGTAACCCCGTTAATCTCGTTCCACCGAAAATCATGTTGATCGTCTGGCTCGGGGTATCATCTTCTGTATTTGAGGGCTCCGTGTTATCACGGTTGCGACCATAAGTTTTCTTGGCCCGGTCACTTAAGAATTCCTTGAGATGGCCATTTTTCAGTAGTGTCACCACCTCTTCATGTAGATGTCGGCAGTCCTACTTTTGGTGGCCATTCGTCCCGTGGTATTCGCACCACAAATTAGGGTCCCTCTGGCTGGGATCACACTTCATCTGCTTCTGGAACTGTGCTTCTTTAATGTTCCTCATAGCCAATACCAACTCTACTACACTGACTTTGAAGTTGTATTCTGATAGCCTGGGATAGGATGGATCCCGAGAACTTGATGTTTCTTTGTCCTGCAATGATCTGTTGTTCTGACTGCGATCAGTTCTTCTGTCGGTAACGAACCTGTCTGCCAAGGGAAACCTCTGCCGCATCTTTCGGCCCGTTCGTAGGGCAAAAACCGGCCCCTCGAGGACCATCTATCTGTGTCGAAATCATCTTTTGATTTTTCATTATTCTTCTTTCGCCCTTTAGCTGACACTGGGAAGCCAAGCTAATCATCCTCATTCCTTATCTTTGACTCGTACACCAGTTGTGAACATCCGCGCAAGTCGTCACTTGGAGTTCAAGCAAGCTTTCGTTCAACTTCCAGGAAGCATCGAAACTTCTCGGATTAAAACCGTTAGTGAACGCTTCAGCCGCCAACTCATCCAGGACAGCCGGGTGCAACATCCTTTCCTTCTAGAACCGGGTTACGAATTTCCGCAGCAACTCGGACTCTCCTTGTGCAATTCTAAATATGTCGACCTTCGGGGCCAGCACCTTTCTGGACCCGACATGAGCCTTAATGAAAGAATCCGCGAGCATCTCAAAGGAATCTATGGAATGCTCGGGTAACAGCAAATACCACGTCAAGGCTCCCCTTGTGAGAGTCTCTCATAAAATTTTCAACAAAAGATATTCGATCTCGTGGGTGATAAGTGGGGATTTTGACTACTTATTAGCGTTTTTTAGCTTTTGTTTTAGTTCAAAAGCGTTTAATTGTATTCCCAAAAACTAATGAAATGTACTTAATTGCAGGAATATTGGAAGATGAACTCCCGACATGAAATCCAACTCAAAAGGAGTAATCTTAACTCAAGGACATAAAAAGCATAGAAGCTTAGAAGTGCGGACCGTAGAATATCATTTGCGGTCGCAGATGATGAAGGAAAAGCCAGTAGAGTTTGGTGCAAAGTGCGGTCCGCACATGAATTGTGCAGCCACAAAAGCTGGGCCAGAAGCAAAGTTCAGAGAGTATGCACTCCAAGTCCATCAAAAGTGCGGACCGCACAGAAATTGTACGGTCGCAGAAGAAGCGCCTTGCGGCTGTAGGAGTAAAAGCGTGGACCGCAGAAGATCGAGTGCAGCCGCGCATGTAAAAGTGCGGACCGCAGAAAGAGTGCATTGCGGTCGCAGATCAGAATTATGCGCCCGTAGACTTCCAGTCCAAACAAGTTAAAGAAAAGTGCGGACTGCACATGGAATTGTGCTGCCGCAAAACTTTCCAAAAGGCATTTTTGTTCGAAATTTTCAGCCCTGTATAAATAGACGAGTTTCACAATTTTAGGTTAACTTTTGACATTAGCAGCTACAATAGTCATTTCTCTTTACTTCTTTTAGTAGTTTTTCATATTTTGGGATATTTTAACATATATTTTATCATTTTAATTTTGCAATATGAGTTTAATTAGCATTTCTTCTTCTATTTCTTCAATCTTAAGCATGAGTAGCTATATTTTCACTAGGGTTGTGACCCAACCCTAGTGTGTAAACTTTATGGGTGTTTAATTTGATACTTGTTTATGGTTGGGTGTTATTATTTAGCCTTGTTGATGCTTTAATTTGTGAAATTAATGGTTGAAAACATTAGTTCATGCCTATTTGACTTGGTCTCTACTTGAGAAAGAGAGACTTAGTCTAGGAAAACTTGGCTAACAAGAAATTGGGTCAATCGAGAGACTGATATTCCAAATTAAAGGGTTCAACCTAGAGATAGTAATAACCTGACTTGAGCTTTTATCAACCGTTTTGTGCTATACCCATTTGGTCTTGAGAAAGCCAAACTGGGAAAAATCACTCTCTGACCGAGAGGTATTAAGTATGTAATTGAGTGTTGTTAGCTATAATACAGCCCAATCAATAAAACAAGCATTAAGGTTTATATCTCATTAGGCAAACACCTAGGCGATGGTCATAGCCCTAGGCTTTTTACAAAACTTGAAAAACAACAAACAATTCTCTTAGTTTTCTTTCTCAACTTTTCAATCTTATATTTAAATTAGGCATAGAAACAACCCAAGTTTGTGGAAGTGTAAATTGAGATAGTCAAACTCACATACTACAATATATACTCCTAACTCCCATATATAGTTCCCCGTGAAAATTGATCCCGACCCTTGTTGGGTATTATTATCGCAATCGACCATTTTATATCCTTGAATTGAGGTGTGAAATTGGACGAGATTAATTTGGCGCCGTTGCCAGGGAACTAAAAAAGGTGTTAGCTATATATTTGGGTGTGTTTTTGGGAATATCTTCTTTTGCTTCCTTGTTACTAACGTGTTGAATTATTATAGGTGCAATCATGGCAAACAATGAGCTTGGAAACATAGCTTTGGGGGATGTGGACATTGAGGATAATCAAATGGATGAGGTCCCTCTTGAACCTCAAGCCAATGAATGAGGCAGAGCACCTCAAGACAATGTGCCCGCTCCACCCCCACCTCCACCACGAGCGGCTCCACACTAGGTGTTGCCGAATGAAGGTTATGCAAGTGCTATAATCCCTCCCCGTATTAGGGCAGGAAACATCCAAATAACCAACGTGATGCTCACTTTGCTCGAGCAACGAGGGTTCTTCACCGGTGCACCGGGTCAAAATGCATATAAACACTTGAAGGGGTTCGTAGATACGTGTTGGGGGAGTAAACAAACAAATGTCTCCGACGATGCTTTGAGGCTAAGGCTTTTTCCCTTCTCTCTACGGTGGAAACCTTTAGATTGGTTGGAACATTTTCCAAATCATTCCATTCATACTTGGGATGAACTAGCGGAGCAATTTATTTCTAAGTACTTCTCTCCCAGGCTTATGCTATTCTTCGGGATGAAATTTTAGCATTCAAGCAAGAGCCAAATGAAGCACTACACGAGATATAGGAAAGGTAGAGAAGAATGGTGAAATAATGCCCCAACAATGATATGACGGAGAACATGATTCGACAAACTTTCTATCGGGGGATCAATATAACCAACCAATGTGTAGTGAATCAACTTGCCGATGGGAATTTCATGACTACGCCTTATGCGGAGGCGTGTGATATCTTGGATGAGATGGCGGATACTTCATCAGCGTGGCAATTGCGTGCTAATGTTCCACAAGGTGATCCCTATATGATTCTTCTTAACAATATTTCATGACCATGGACAAGCCATAGCCGAGTTGACCACCACCATGAACCAATTGGCAAAGGTTCAACTTCAACAAGTGTAAAACCCGAGGCAAGTCAATGCAATGGAGGGAGTAAGTATGATGGTGAACAAGCGAAGAACGAGAAGTCCACGAGTACAACAAAGAGTGGAAAATTTGGTGCAAGATGATAGTGGATTTGATCAAGATGAATCTTACAATGACCAAGAAGAGGAGGTCCAATATGTGAACAACTTTCAAGGGCAAAGAAACAACTATCAAGGCCCGAGCCAACAACAATAGAGACCTCAAAATAATCAAGGCAATTGGAATTCTTACAACCAGGGTAATTGGAGTGGTGGAAACAATCAAAGCAATTTGAATAACAACAACAATCAAGATAATTGGAGTGGAGGCAGTATTCAAGGGAATTGACATAACAACAATAACCAAGGCAATTGGGGAGGCAACAATCAAGGTGGGTGGAATAACAAACAAGGAAATCAGGGTTCGGTTCTCAAAGGCCCCCGATGTATCAACAACTGAGCAACCTACCTCCCCATCCATCCCATGGTCCTAGTTCTTCCAACAATGAAATGGGCTGTATAGAGAACATGTTCAAGCAAATGATGGAAAAGAATGTCGATTCTGATTCCCAACTTGCTTCACACAACACATCGATCCATAACTTAGAAGTGCAAATGCGGAAAATCTCTCAAGCTTTAAATTCTCGTCCTAAGGGGGCACTACCAAGTGACACGGTGGTGAACCCAAAGGGTGGGAACAATACGGGGCATGGCATGGCTGTTACTACAAGAAGTGGAAGAGCTGGGAATGCACCCACCTCAAGTCAAAGGAAACTTGTGGATGATGAGCAAGTGGTAAAAGAAGAAGAGATCTCGAACAATGTGGTGCAAGCGAATGATGAACTGCGGATGGATATTGATGACACCGTGGAAGAAACTCAAGAGGAATTGAACCCGTTTAGGGATCATGTTATTGACATACCGGAACCGGTAGTGCAAAATCTAAGGCACCATTACCTAAGCCACCTCCTCCATATCCTCAAAGGCGCACCAAGTAAAATGGCGAGAATCAATTCAAAAAGTTAATTGACATGATGAAGAGTCTCTCAATAAATCTGCCATTAGTTGAAACTTTGGAGAAAATGTCCGGTTATGCAAAGTTTATGAAGGATTTGGTGACAAAGAAGCGGTCGATGAATTTTGAAACTGTCAAAGTCACTCATCAAGTGAGTGAAATTGTGCATTCAATGGCACCCAAATTGGAAGATTCCGGTTCTTTCACAATCCCTTGTACCATCGGAAGTGCCGAGTTTGCCAAAACTCTTTGTGATCTTAGGGCGAGTATCAATTTGATGTCCTATTCAGTCTTTAAGACCTTGGGAATTGGGAAACCAAGACCCACATCTATGAGATTAAAAATGGCCGATCGTAAAATGAAGAGACCGTTGGAGTGATCGAAGATGTATTGGTTTGTGTTGATAAGTTCATAACCCCGGCGGATTTTGTTATTCTTGAAATTGAAGTGGACTATAAGGTGAGGATTATTATTAGAAGACCTTTCCTTGCTACGGGGAAGGCTCTTGTTGATTTGGAAGCCGGAGAACTCACTTTTCGTGTCGGTGATGAAAAGGTGGTGTTCCACGTGTGCAAATCTATGCGGAAACCAAATAGCAATGAAGTGTGTTCTTTCGTGGACTTGGTGACCGATGTGATTATTGATGATACAAGTGCCATGATTAATGCGGGTGATCTGCTGGAGGCCGTCTTGCTCAACTTTGATGATGACGAGATGGATAGTTTCATGGAATGTGGTAATTCTTTGCAAGGAATGCGGTCATCTAACTATGCACCCTGGAAACTTTCCTTGGATCTTGAGAATAGGAAAACTCCTTCTACAAAGCCTTCAATATGAAGAGCCTCCTACCTTGGAGTTGAAGCCATTGCCTCCACATCCCAGGTATTAATTTCTTGGTCCTTGTTCTATTTTATTGGTTATTCTTTCCTCTTGTTTGACTAACGTGCAGGTTGACTCCACATTGGCGGTGCTCCACAAGAGGAAGAAAGCTATTGGGTGGACTTTGGCGGATATTCAGGAAATAAGCCCCGCATTTTGCATGCACAAGATTAACTTGGAGGAGGATGCCAAATCGTTTATTGAACATCAAAGGAAACTCAATGAAGCTATGCAAGACATGGTCAAAAAGGAGATTATCAAGTGGTTGGATGCTGGGGTTGTCTACCCCATTTATGATAGTTCGTGGACTTCTCCGGTGCAATGTGTCCCAAAGAAGGGGGGCATGACGGTGGTCACCAATGACAAGAATGAGTTAATTCCTACAAGAATGGTGACCAGGTGGAGAGTGTGTATGGATTATCACAAACTAAACAAAGTCACGAGGAAAGACCATTTTCCACTCCCCTTCCTTGACAAATGCTTGATAGGTTGGCCGGTCGTGCTTTCTATTGCTTTCTAGATGGATATTCGGGATACAACCAAATCCTTATTGCCCCGGAAGATCAAGAGAAAACAACTTTCACATGCCCCTATGGTACTTTCTCTTTCAAGTGGATGCCATTTGGCTTATGTAATGCACCAGTGACTTTTCAAAGTGTATGATGTCGATCTTTACGGATATGGTCGAGGACTACCTTGAAATCTTCATGGATGATTTTTCGGTGGTCGGGGATTCCTTTGATGATTGCTTGGCAAATTTGGATAAAGTATTGGCAAGGTGTGAAGAAACGAACTTGGTGTTGAATTTGGAGAAATACCATTTCATGGTCGAGGAAGGCATTGTCCTTGGCCACAATATTTCAAAGAATGGTATAGAGGTCGACAAGGCGAAGATAGAGGTGATCTCTAAACTTCCACCTCCATCTTCGGTGAAAGGTGTGCGAAGTTTCTTGGTCACGCGGGGTTCTACCGCCGCTTCATAAAGGATTTTTCTAAAGTGGTGAACCCATTGTGCAAGCTCTTAGAGAAAGATGCTAAGTTTCACTTCAATGATGATTGCATGAGAGCCTTTGAATTGCTAAAGTTCAAGTTGACAACCACTCCCATTATCACCGCTCTTAATTGGAGTATTCCTTTTGAGCTCATGTGCGATGCTAGTGATGTAGCAGTTGGAGCAGTTTTGGGGCAATACATCAACAAGGTTTTTCATCCGGTCTACTATTCTAGTAAGACCATGAATGATGCCCAAGTCAATAACACTGTTATAGAAAAAGAGCTCCTTGCCATTGTATTTGCAATTGATAAGTTCCGCCCATACTTGATGGGTGCAAAAGTTATTGTTCATACGGATCATGCGGCACTTTGCTATCTTATGAGCAAGAAAGATTCAAAAGCTCGGTTGATGAGATGGCTGCTATTGTTGCAAGAGTTTGATATTGACATCCAAGATCGAAAAGGGAGTGAAAATCAAGTGGCGGACAACTTGTCTCGTTTGGAGGAGGAGGGGAGGCCGCATGATGGCCTTGAAATCAATGACTCCTTCCCCGATGAGCAACTCTTAGCTAATTCAATGAAGGAGGTACCATAGTTCGGGGATCTAGCAAACTTCCTTGTGTGCGACATCATCCCGGATGAGTTCTATTCAAATCAAACGAAGAAGCTCAAATGGGATTGTCAAGATTATTATTGGGATGAGCCATACCTTTTCTGAATTATTACGGATGGGGTAATTAGAAGATGTGTACCGGAAGAACAGCAAAATGTTATTCTTGAGGCTTGCCATTCTTCGCCTTGTGGTGATCACCATGGCGGAGCAAGAACGGCAGCCAAAGTGCTAAGTTGCTATTTCTATTGGCCCACTCTTTACAAAGATGCAAGTGATATAGTGAAAAGATGTGATGAATTCCAATAGGCCGGTGGAATCTCGAACAAGAATGAAATGTCTCTCACTACAATTTTGGATATTGATATCTTTGATGTGTGGGGTATTGGCTTCATGGGTCCGTTTGTGAGTTCTTGTGGAAACACCTACATCTTGGTCGCGGTTGATTATGTGTCTAAATGGTTTGAGGCCATAGCTCTACTAATAATGAAATGAGAAGTGTGGTGACATTTTTGAAGAAGAATATTTTCACAAGGTTTGGTACTCCGCGGGCTATCATAAGCGATGGGGGGTCGCGTTTTTGCAACAAGGCTCTTGGCACTTTGCTTGCAAGTATGGTGTCACTCATAAAGTTACGACTCCCTATCATCCACAAGCTAGCGGTCAAGTGGAAGTCTCCAACCGGGAGATAAAGAGCATCTTGTCCAAAACAGTAAAATGCTAACCGGACGGATTGGTCAAAGAAGCATGATAATGCACTATGCGCTTATCAGACTACTTTTAAAACTCTATCGGGATGTCTCTATACCCGTTGGTGTTTGAAAAAGCTTGTCATCTTCCGATGGAACTTGAGCACAAAGCCATGTGGGCTTTAAAGAAATTGAATCTTGATTGGGATGCAGCCGCTAACTTGCGGGTTGCAGATTTGAATGAATTGGATGAGTTCCGGTATCATGCATATGCAAGTTCGTCCTTGTACAAAGAGAAAATGAAGTACCTTCATGATAAATACATCCGAAACAAGGAGTTCAAAGTGGGTGATCATGTTTTGTTGTTCAACTCACGATTGAAGATATTTCCCAGAAAGCTGAAATCTAAATGGAGTGGTCCCTTTGAAATTGTGGGTGTGACTCCTTTTGGTGCACTGGACTTGAAGAACAAAAATGATGAGTTATTCCGAGTCAATGATCACCGGGTGAAGTATTATTTGGGAAAAGTTGATGATGGCCACATGGTGGCAGTTATTCATTTGAAATGATGGTAATCTGCATCGTATCGCGACGTTAAATCAGGCGCTTCTTGGGAGGCTACCTATGTTTCTTTTTCTTTTCTTTTCTTCTTTTGTAGATAGGCGTTATTTTTGTGTTAACTAGATTTGAAGTGTATTGCAGGGATGAGTGTACTTTACATGAACTGTGCTCAGAAAATTGGCTAAGTATGGAATAAAGTGGACCACATGTATATTGTGCAGACCACACAATTGTGATTGCTACAGCAAAAGGGAACCGCGGCCGCACATTTGCAGTGCAGACCACACAAATTGGAAAGGGAAAAGGCAAAATCTCTGAAGTTTGGTTTGTTAGAGAAATGGCAAAGTGCGGCCGCACACCAAAATTTGCGGTCCGCAATAAAAATCTGTGGTTACACCAAAAATTCTGCGGACCGCAGATCGGCAAGGGCTTTTGAGCCCCCAGGTAACAGAGTGCGGACCGCAAAAGGAATTCTGCGGCCGCACTCATCCCTTTGTCCCTCAAGTCAAACCGTCCAGTAAAAATAGTAACCTTAGGGCTAATGTGCTTTTTTTCCCTCTCTGAGCACTCAAAGGCCTAAACATTGAAAGCATCTGCTAAATCATCTGCCACATACAATCAACATCTATGATAACTCATTTGACTACTTTATATCTGGTATGCTTCAATTACTCGTAGAATTTTTCAATATTTAGTTTAATTTACAATTTGTTAGGTAGTTTTAGGCCATTTGTCAGTAGCTTTCAATTTTACAACCATGTGGGATTTAAAATGTAGTGGGTCAACTGATGATTGCTCTATGGGGAATGGGTGAATTGATTTGCATGCTTAATTGTTAATACCATGTCAGATTTGTGAAAAAAAATTTGTTAACCCTAGAAAGTCTGCTCGTAAATGTTTTGAAATGTGCGGCCACACAAGAAATTGTACAGTACGCAGAAGTTAAGCTTAGGGCACATTGGTCAAGCATGATTCCGCGGCCGCACTTGAAATTGTGCGGACCGCAGAAATCCCATCGTGGCCGCAGAAAAGTGAGTGCGGCTGCAAAAAAGTCCAATCTCTGTCTTCAGAGAGTTGGAATTTTGGTGAATCAGATGTGCGGCCTTGATAGAAAATGGGCAGACCGCACTCCAGTTCTACGGTCACACTAATAATTGTGCGGACCGCAGATCTAGTGCTGCGGCCGCAAGATCAAATTGTGCGGTCCGCAAAGCCCAGACTGCGGCCGCACTTATAATTGTGTGGACCGCACTTCCCCACTCTACAAACATGTTTTACACTGTGATTTTCACTGTCTCTCTGGTGTGTTCTTATATGTTTACACTTGAATTACAACTGACACCTGATGTTGCTTGTTATAGAAAATGGTTAGATCTCGTGGCCAAGGAGATACTTCAAAGGGGAGGGGTGAACCTTCCAGAGGCCGAGGCAAAAGTAATTTGCCCCTCACCCTCCAAAAGATAATTACAAAGAAGGCTACAGCCGGCCGAGGAAGAAATACAGAGCCCTCCGAGTCCAACTCTTATGCCCCATCTAGGGAAGCATCGGAGGGCGACTCAATTCAAGAGCAGCCGGCTGTCCAATCACAGCCACCAAGGAGGTACCAATTCCGGGACGAGCCTTCCACTTCACATAGCACCTGCGAGGGTTCGAAGAGTACTAGTCATGCTTCGAAGCCCTCCTCTACACCTGTCCCTGAGGCACCAATGACTACAGTTGATGATATTCCGGATGATGGCCGAGGGGGAGATACTACACTTTCCGGCCTTGAGAGGTCGAAGAAGAAAGAGGTCTTGGAGGACCCGTTCATTAGTCTGGCTGCATTCACTAGTTTCCGTGACTGGTGGCTAGTGAGATCTCTCACTCTTGAGCGGCAGTTCCAACTGAAAGACCTTGAAAAATACAATCTGGTAGTTTTGAGGCAGTACCGAGAGCGAAAGGGGTGGATGTGGTTCACCTAGAGTGTAGTGGACGCAAAGGAGTATCTTGTCCGGAGTTCTATGCCAATGTAACAGACATAAAGAAAGGGACAAAAGTGACAAAAGTGAGGAATCTGAAGGTGCGGTTTGACCAGCAC
The DNA here is from genome assembly GCA_002018475.1 of Nicotiana obtusifolia. Taxonomy (NCBI): domain Eukaryota; kingdom Viridiplantae; phylum Streptophyta; class Magnoliopsida; order Solanales; family Solanaceae; genus Nicotiana; species Nicotiana obtusifolia. Next base: position 99,251 of record MCJB01046137.1, read on the forward strand.
ACCTTGAACACCTACTTAGGGTTCGATGATGTTGAGCCTGCACAGTACTTGGAGAAGCTGGCACTGGGAGATGTAGCTCGCCCATGGCTAGCTGAGATTCTTGCAGCTCCGGGGCCACCACCACCATGGATCACAGCAGGGGTTCCTATTCAGTGGAACACCATAAACTTTGAGGCGAAGGGATGGCAGACCTTTGTTTGCAGCATACAAGACCCGTGCCAGAATGAAACAAACCTTCCTATCCCGCGGGCATTTCTAGTCGCCTCCATTATGGCCAGGTACCTGATCAATGTGGGTGCCGTGATGTCGGCCAACATGTTTGTGGTCTCCAGGCAAGCTGATACCTCCAACCCGTATCCCAACACCATCACTGAGTACCTTATGGATGCACGGGTGGAGCCGAGAGATTTCGATACAAAGGTTCGGGCTAAGAAGCCCTTCTCATGGTATTCTCTAATGGATGCACATAACCCGAAGAGAAAGGGTCAGCCAACTACCACCATAGGCCAGTCTGATGAGCCATCGATGGTAGCTGCAGACTCAGCTGATATGCCATCCACTTCGGCAGATCCTTCAGCCAGTGCAGCTGTTATGCCTCCACCTTCAGCCTCAGTGCCTTCCATCTCGGCTTTGAAGCTAGTGCCGATGCCCACCACTTCACTGACTATGCTACGAGTCTCCCAGACACTGGCGAGCCTTAACAACTGGATGTTGATAGCTACTGCAAAGCTGTCTGACATATCTAGTACTATTGCAACACAGTCCTCCATTCCGGCACCCTAGATTCCCCCCTCCCCCTCCCCCCACAGTTGAAGAAACTTTGAAGAAGCTCCTGGAAAATCAAAACACAATCATGGCCACTTTACTGCAGCATGGGTCAGTGATCGAAGAGTTGAGTAAAGAGGTAACGAAGATAAGAAAGCGGCAAGCCTCTAAGAAGTCAATGGACGAGCTTCGGAGCAAGGTTGCCAAGCTTGCAACAGCCGGAGACATTACATTTGACATGTTGATTGACCAGCACCATCCAGGCCCAGATCCTACAGCACCAGCTGGCCAGTCTGACGAGCCAGACATTGCTGCTGACACTGTCGAGGAAGTACGTCAGATGTTCACCCACCCAGCCACTCCTGGAGTTGAGGATGATAAGATCCATGGATGAGGCTGAGGTCGGTGCCACTACTGGGGACACAGAAATGATCAAGGTGTCACTGCGGGGGGGGGGGGGGGGGGGG
>MCJB01046137.1:101765-140959 GCA_002018475.1 Nicotiana obtusifolia
CCCCCCCAAGGGAAAGAAAATGCGTCAAAGAATTGGCAAAGCATGAGCCGAGGACAGAAAATGGAGTGCTTAAGGAAAGATGAACCCGCTCTATCATAGCATCTCCAACCTTAATCCAAAAGCCTTCATTGCATTCCGAAAAAGGCCTATGTGATTTCAAGCTAAGTGAGCTTACATTAGTGGCGATCTATATGAGGGGCAAGCCTATGGTACTTAAAGTCGTACTTGCGACATTCTTTTGAGAGAGATGAGTGAACCTTTCGCAAATCTTTGGAGTGAGTGCTAAATTCTTAAGAGAGATAGGCAAACGGAGAGTAGCGGAGGAGGAGTTTGGGATCCACAATGACCTACATGAAAGAGCAAGCTTCCTCGATAAGTAAAGTCAACTCTTGATGCTCAAGTGTCACATTAGAATTGTTTGTGCATAAAGTTTAACTTGTTGCCTTGTTGATAATTCATAAGTGATGTGGGTAATTGTTGGTCCCAATTGATGTGTGAATGACTCACTTTTGATTAACTGGAATAGACCTTAACTTGTAGAGGTGGGAACTAATTTATTTGCTTGAGAACAAGCAAAAAATATAAGTTTGGGGGAGTTGATAAGTGGAGATTTTGACTACTTATTAGCATTTTTTTCCTTTTATTTTAGTCAAAAAGAGTTTAATTGTGTTTCCAAAACTAATGAAATGTACTTAATTGCAGGAATATTGGAAAATGAACTCCCCAGATGAAATCCAACTCAAAAAGGAGTAATCTGAACTCAAGGACATAAAAAGCACAAAAGCTCAGAAGTGCGGACCGTAGAATATCATCTGCGGCCGCAGATGATGAAGAAAAAGCCAGCAGAGTTTGGTGCAAAGTGTCCACACATGAATTGTACGGCCGCAAAAGCTGGGCCAAAAGCAAAGTTTAGAGAGTATGCACTTCAAGTCCATCAAAAGTGTGGACCGCACAGGAATTATGCAGTCGCAGAAGAAGCACCTTGCGGCCGCAGGAGTAAAAGCGCGGACCGCAGAAGATCGAGTGCGAGCACAAATATAAAAGTGCGGACAGCAGAAAGACTGCATCGCGGCCTTAGATCAGAATTATGCGGCCGCAGTCTGATCTGCGGCCGCAGACTTCCAGTCCTCACAAGTTGAAGAAAAATGCGGACCGCACATGGAATTGTGCGGCCGCAGAACTTCCCAAAGGGCATTTTTGTCAGAAATTTCCAACCCTGTATAAATAGACGAGTTTCAGAATTTTACGATAACTTTTGACATCAGCAGTTACAGTAGCCATTTTTTTTTACTTCTTTTAGTAGTTTTTCATATTTTGGGATATTTTAACATAGATTTATCACTTTAATTTTGCAATATGAGTTTAGTTAGCATTTCTTCTTCTATTTCTTCAATCTCAAGCATGAGTAGCTAAATTTTCACTAGGGTTGTGACCCAACCTAGTGTGTAAACCTTATGGGTGTTTAATTTGATGTTTGTTTATGGTTGGGTGTTTATTATTTAGCCTTGTTCATGCTTTAATTTGTGAAATTAATGATTGCAAACATTAGTGCATGCTTATTTGACTTGTTCTCTATTTGAGAAAGAGAGACTTAGTCTAGAAAAACTTGGCTAATAAGAAATTGGGTCAATCGAGAGATTGATATTCCCAATAAAAGAGTTCAACCTAGAGATAGTAATAACCCGACTTGAGCTTTTATCAACTGTTTTGTGCAATACCCATTTGGACTTGAAAAAGTCAAACTGGGCAAATCACTCTCTGACGAAGAGGTATTGAGTGTTGATAGTTATAATACACCCCGATCAAGAAAACAAGCATTAAGGTTTATATCCCATTAGGCAAACACCTAGGCGATGGTCATAGCCCTAAGCTTTTTACAAAACTTGAAAAACAACAAAAAATAATTCTCTTAGTTTTATTTCTCAACTTTTCAGTCTTAGATTTAAATTAGACATAGAAACAACCCAAGTTTGTGGAAGTGTAAACTGAGATAATCAAACTCACATACTATAATATATACTCCTAACTCCCATATATAGTTCCCTATGGAAATCGATCGCGACCTTTATTGGGTATTATTATTGCAATCGACTGTTTCATAACCTTGTATTGAGGTGTGAAATGGGACGAGATCAGTGGGGAGCTAAATCGCTCCCCTTCACCGCTGTTGTATATGTGGTAATATGCTCTTGAGGATCCGAAATCCCATCATATTTCGTCATGTTGGGCATATTAAATCGCTTCGGGATCAATTTTGGTGTCGCACTTGGTTTGTACGGCAACTGAGCATACTTCTTCGAGTCCGGCCCTTTCAGCACCGGTAGTGCACCCGGGATTTGGTCCATGCAGGCATTCACTTCCCTCATAAACCGTAAGAGTTCGCTTTTGAAGGGATCGCTCTTGTTGTTGTGACCGGATCCGCTCCCCCCGCCCCTATTGAACCCGACCTCGCCCTCGGAGTGTTGTTGCCGACCCTCTATGTTGTTTGATTTGCGGGAGCACCGGGAGGAACTGGACCTCGTCCATTCGCGTAATTGGAAGCATCCGACAACGCCTGCTTTAGTTCTGTCATAACCTTATCCTACCGTGCGAGATGACCTAGAATGACTTCTTGTTGCTCCTGCAGGACCCTTATCGCTTCAACAACATGCTCCTTTTCAGCATAATCGGAAGTCGCCTCCCGAACATGTCGCCGTTACCGCCTGCCGTGGACTGGCATGGCATCGTTCCTCTCATTGCGGGTATCACTGATTGATTCCTCGTATTGAGGCTGGTCTCCTTGGGCCTTAAGATTGTGTGCGTGTTGTTAACACCATTATCTGCCATTTTTTGTGATTTTTTGCTAAGAACAAATAATCAAAATATGTTGGTAAAAGAGGCAAGGACCAATTTAATTATACGACTGTCTAGGCCCCACGGTGGGTGCCAAACTGTTTATCTGTAAAACAGTACAGTTGAATTTATACATGGTTTCTAGACAAGTGAATTAATTTGATCTTGAAATAATAAGAGAATTGAATAAATATGCAATACTTAGCCTTGAGTTGAAGATGAAATAGCAGATAAAATTCGTGTCCTTTACAATGATAATGAAAAGCTCACTATTTATTGCTACACCTAGGGAACAAGATCCTAGGATCATGCCCATCTTTAATGTCAATTATGAGGGCCAATGAAGATTGTGTAACAACGGGCATGAATGATAAATTCTTTAATAGAGGTAGTGTACTAAATGTTGTAGCATATTCTCCATTAAATGCTACCTGGTGGTAGGCATCTATTGCAGCTTTGTGAGCACCATTCTTTCTGGTAACGAATAGAACTATTGTCTTCGGTTTTAGCTATCCTATGCCTTCGACTCCACGTGTCACTCCCTTATACAATCACTTAATATAGCATATTTTACCCTATACAATAACTACGAATAATAATTTTCTGAAAGTATAGCTACGCATCCGTGTCACTGTAATTTTTCCTTATATTAACGTCTTAAAGTATATATCTCGAGAGATGCAAATTAGATAGAGAACACATATCATCCATGATGCATAAGAGAGACGACGAACCTCATAGTTTTGTGACTAATATGTCACGTTTTATTTTCTCAAGATTTCGATATTCCTTTTTTCTGCCCTGATGTTTTAAGAATCCAACAGTATTACTCTGTATTTCGTTATATGCTTTTTTGGATAAATTTGCGACATGTTTTAGGGACTCCTCTATTCATTTACTCAAGTTTCCCTCACTTTCTCGTCCTCTAATAACTTTAAACTAATACTATCAGCGGAAGATGACATTTAATAACTTTAAACTAATAAAGTCAGTGGAAGAATATTTTTCAAGTTGCATACAAAGTGAAAGAATGTAAGGAAAATGGGAAATGTCTTTCTGCTTTTGTTGGGTGTACTAACAAAATTTTACTTTAATAGCTAAAACATTGGGAAGATATATATAAAGTATAAAAAATTTTAATGGTGTGAGGCTTTTCGATAAAAACAAGTTTGATCCAAAACGGATAATATCACATCATGTTAAAAATATGTGAGCTGGTTCAATCCAACAACGGGTATCAAAGCTAGGTTCGACGAGACAAGTATGACGATGCCAAAGTGATGTGCGGTCTCGATTTGTTTATCCTTACAATCTTAGAGACATGCACACAAGAAGAAGTTAGTTGCGGACTTCAGTTTCCATAAATATTCTAACGATGTGGGTGGTACATTGTGAATACCGAAAATTGGTTCGTGGATTGTGGTAATTGGCCCCATGAAACTTGGTTCGAGGGCGAGACCCGTGGATCGTGATAGTGCGTCACGTGAAACTTATTCCGAGGAAGAGATTGTTGGGTATGCGAATAAATTTTCACCTGAATAGGAAGATCGGAAAATTACATATAAAGTATATAGATTCTTAATGATGTAAAGTATTTTGGGAAAATTGTGAGAGCTCGAGGGCTGGTTGAGTCCGACAGTTTTTCTGCCACACCTTGTTTTAAACTTAATTTATAGTTCTATAGTGTACAAATTTTATCAGTAACGTGTTAGTTTTCAAGAAGCAGATGAGAAGTCTCTATAGTGTAACCAATAATAAGGAGGTTAGTATAATTTGAGCTTTTCTTTTTCCCTCAACTATTAGTATTTGAACGAAACAAGCCACCAACTTTTATCTGATTTCGTCAACAGAATTTGGTAATTAGAAGAAAAAGATCGTCAAGCACTTATTTTATCAGCATTTATATTCAATCAAAGTTTCCAAAACCATACTTTCTAGGTCACAACTTTTATAACAAGTTTATTGCTAGAAATGAAAAATTGATTTTTAACAAAATTAAGTAATTTCTGTTGCCACTCAACGCTTATAATTATGTGCAAATTAAATATTTACATATGATTTCCGTTAACATCCAATTTAATTTCGTTGCTTCTTCAACTATAATTAAGATATGCCGACTTTTATGGACTCCACTTGAGATGAAGTCATTAATTGCATCACTAATTAAATAAGCAGTCCACTAATGTGGATATAATCTTCAAGTCATTTTCTATTTTCTAATTAAAAAAGATTAAGCTTTAAAGTAGGAATCAAGGTGTCCTACTCCTAATGCCATAGATAAAAACTTGGGCTTTTTCACTTTTAGCCCGCACAGAAATTATTTACGTTTGGTAATTAAAAAAAAATATAAAATTTGTATAAGTTTTGTATATAACATACAAAATGTATATATATACAAAAAAATAAATAACAAAATATATTTTTTCGATTAGTATTTTAAGAGCGACTATACAATTGTAATTTTCCCTAAAAACTTCGTGCGCAACGTTGGGCGTTAGGTAAAGAAAGAGGATTGAGCTCTTGTCACATAGTCTCTGTTTAAAAATGAAGGATTACCATTTTGAAATTGAATCACCGATCTATTTGTATATGGATTTAAGTTATATAGTGTAAAGATTTCTTACGTCATTAGTAAAAATTTTAATATGTAATAGTAGGTTAATTACTATTTTTTACCTTTAATTAATTCTTATCAAGAGTTAAACTTGTAATTACTTAATAGGTAACTTTATTGTATAAATATTTTGCGCACTCTCTGCAAATATAACTTAAACTTTACAAAATATATTCTCAGATACAAATAGTGGCGGAGCCACCTAACAGAAAGGGGTATTAAATGACACCTTTTAGCAAAAATATATTGTGTAGGTAGGTAAAAAAATTTATATGCATATATATATTATGTATTGACTCCCTTTAATTTTCTCGTATGTTTATTTTTATATATTTTAACATCCCTTAATAAAAATTCTGGCTCCGCCACTAAGTACAAACCCATTAGAACACTGCTAATTGTCTTACACATATTAAGGTCTCAACTCAAATCATGTACTTCATCTATCACATTTCATGTGAAGGTGTTACTATTTGGGTGCTAAATAATTTTCTTTTAATTATGATTTTCTCAAACATTTGAAAAATGTTTTGAATTACTATCTATGTTTACTTATAATACTTTTCATATAGTTATTAAATTTGTAATTTGATTTGAAAATTTTAAAAATATATGCTCGAATTCATACCAAAAGATGATTTTAACTCTCATTCTCCGAGCTCTTTCACGTAAATTTGAACAGGACTTATGTATAATGTATGTATGTCATTCTATACAAATATGGTATGTGTATGGATCTAACCCTTGTTCTATATACTGGTCTAGTAATGTTTAGGTGTCAGTGCTTTTTCTTTATGTCCACCAGCAACCTCCAGTTTAATCTACGTAAAGCAAAACGAAAAATTCTAAAAATATCATAGTGTATATGTAACCACACGATTTACTAAACCTACATTCCCGGTAAGAGATAAAAATGATATCGTCTACGCTCGCAGGACTTTAAAACTTATTATTATGGTCAAAGATTTATTAATTATATGCACAGCTTTTAGTAATAATAATTTGTATACGTTTTAAATAACTTTTAAATAATTTATTAAACACTTAGTAAAAGCAGTGTAGAAACAGTAAACTGCAGAAATTGGAGAATGAACAGAAACAGCATAGAATTATGTTCAGAATATAATCGAGCCCACTTAGTTCAAAGTATGTCCTTAAGGAAATTATTCCCCTCACAGTACTCGAGGTTGATGGAATATCCCTCCCAGGATAGAACGATTATCTTACCAGAATAGTAGTACTCCAAATTCCGGTAGCGGCGAACCACTCAACAGCAATATATCACACAGAATAAAGAAAAGAGTTTTGAGAAAGTTAGATTGCAGATCAATTCGTGTTGAATTATGAAAAAAATCTAGAATTTATAGCCATTGCAGGTACTGATTCTGAATGTTTGCATCCATTCAGATCAGTCACCAGGTTGGAGGTACTGATTCTGAATGTTTGCAACCATTCAGATCAGTCACCAGGTTTGGAGGGAAATTCGAAAAAATCCGGAAGAGAGAAAACGGACCGGATCGGTCACAAGTCGCGGATCGCGAGCGGGTCAGGGTCAATCCGCGTTGGATGGTTTCTTATTTATTAAATAATTAATTAATTAAATAAATAAACAATTAAGAAAAAGTTTGTCCAAAAAGATAATCAATCAATCGATCTTTGACAAATCCAAATCCAAATCCAAATCTGAATCTGAATCCGAAACCGAAGCCGAAGCCGAGCCGAGCGAGCGACGACGGCGACGGCGCGAGGCGTCCTTGCCCCTTCAACCCTTTTAGCAACTAGAGAAGGTGTAATGTAATATATACACCTTAATTAAATAAATAAATAAATAATTAATTAATTAAATAATTAAGAAAAAATTTGTCCAAAAAGATAATCAATCAATCTTTGAATCCGAAGCCGAAGCCGAAGCTGAAGCCGAGCCGAGCGAGCGACGACGACGACGGCGCGAGGGGTCCTTGCCCCTTCAACCCTTTTAGCAACTAGAAAAGGTGTAATGTAATATATACACCTCTCTTTTTCTTTCTTTTTCCTATGTGGGACAAATACTTTAACCAAAGAAAAAGGGACCTTTTACATTCCCTTCACTTTTCATCCCATCATTTCCCATTCACCAATATCAAAACCCAACAATCCCCCACAGGAATGGGGAATGGCCATAATATAAAAGAATGCGCAGACGAGTGTGATATACAAGCGAAGATTGACTGCATCTGGATAAGTAGGTTTCCTTTAGTGAAATTATATCGGATATACTCGATTAATTGGTAGAATTGATATCTTTGAACCGTCGAACTTTGTTGTATACCTAGACAACATAAGTCACACAATCAACCCTTCAACCGTATCCAAATCCAAATCCGAAGCCGAAGCCGAAGCTGAAGCCGAGCCGAGCGAGCGACGACGATGACGGCGCCAGGGGTCCTTGCCCTTTCAACCCTTTTAGCAACTAGAAAAGGTGTAATGTAATATATACACCTCTCTTTTTCTTTCTTTTTCCTATGTGGGACAAATGCTTTAACCAAAACAAAAGGGACCTTTTACATTCCCTTCACTTTTCATTCCATCATTTTCCATTCACCAATATCAAAATCCAACAATCCCCCGCATGAATTGGGAATGGCCATAATGTAAAAGAATGCGCGGACGAGTGTGATATACAAGCGAAGATTGACTGCATCTGGATAAGTAGGTTTCCCTTTGAACTTTCCATAGTGAAATTATATCGGATATACTCGATCAATCGTGGAATTGATATCTTTGAACGTCAAACTTTGTTGTATACCTAGACAACATAAGTCAGACAATCAACCCTCAACCGTTTATGTTCTCACGGTTGTGTTCGTTTCAGCCATGAACACCACCTGGTTTCATGAGTGCATAGAGAATGGGCCTTAACTTGTCATTCTCCTTTAAAGCGGCTTACACTTAACATTCACATAGATGATTTCTAAACATGTGGTCCTATAGCTACATTATCTGGTCATACACTGCCAGATTTAGATAATCATTAAAAAACCTTAATGCTTTATTAACTCATTAACAAGCCATATAGTTTTATCCTTATTTTTGAACATTGTCTTCATTCGAGAAGGGGTTAAGTTATTTGACAATGTTGAACCGTCAGTCATAACTTTGTTTGATTTCTTTGAACCTAACTCTTGGGATCTCCAGTCTGCTAGGTAGAGTTACCGCCATGATGACTTGTCCTCGGCCTTAACCCCATTCCCATTGATGATCTACTAACTCCCTCTATAGATAAGCCTTTTGTAAGAGGATCCGCTATGCTATCTCTTGACTTTACACAGTCAATCGTGATAACGCCACTAGAAAAGAGTTGTCTAATGGTATTGTGTCTCCGTCGTATGTGACGAGATTTTCCGTTATACATTACGATCCCTGCCCTACCTATTGCTGCTTGACTGTCACAATGTATACATATAGGAGCCAAAGGTTTGGGCCAGAATGGAATATCTTCTAGGAAATTCCGGAGCCATTCAGCTTCTTCACCGGCCTTGTCTAAAGCTATTAATTCAGATTCTATAGTGGAACGAGCGATGCAAGTCTGTTTGGATGATTTCCAAGACACTGCTCCACTCCCTATTGTGAAAACATATCCACTCGTGGATTTAACTTCAGACGATCCAGTGATCCAATATGCATCACTATATCCCTCAATCACTTCGGGATATTTATTATAATGCAAAGCATAGTCTTGAGTATGTTTCAAATAACCCAAAACTCGTTTCATTGCCATCCAATGTGTGTGATTGGGATTACTTGTAAACCTACTCAGTTTGATAATAGCACATGCTATATCTGGTCGTGTACAATTCATGATATACATCAGACTTCCCAACACTCTCACATAGTCCCCTTGTGATTTACTTTCACCTTCATTTTTTTGAAGTGCGTAACTCACATCAATTGGAGTTCTGGCAATCTTGAAATCCAAGTACTTGAACTTGTCAAGTATTTTCTCTATGTAGTGAGACTGTGATAATGCTAAACCTTATGGAGTTCTATGAATTCTGATTCCTAATATTACATCAGCAACTCCTAAGCCTTTTATGTCAAATTTGCTAGCCAGCATGCGCTTTGTAGCATTTATATCTGCCATATCTTTGCTTATTATCAGCATGTCATCAACATACAAACAAACAATGACTTCGTAGCCTGGAGTATTTTTAATGTAAACACATTTATCACACTCATTGATTTTAAAGACATTTGCCAACATGGTTTTGTCAAATTTAGCATGCCATTGTTTGGGTGCTTGTTTAAGTCCATAAAGCGACTTTACAAGTTTGCACACTTTCTTTTCTTTATCAGGAACTACAAAACCCTCGGGTTGTTCCATGTAAATTTCTTCCTCCAAATCACTATTTAAGAAAGCTGTTTTAACATCCATTTGGTGAATTTCAAGACCATACACGGCTTCCAGAGCCACTAACACCCGAATGGACGTTATTCTTGTTACATGCAAGTATGTGTCAAAATAATCAACACCTTCCTTTTATCTATAACCTTTGACCACAAGCCTTACCTTATATTTGTCAATAGTGCCATCATCTTTCATTTTCCTTTTAAAATCCATTTAGAACCTAAAGGCTTGTTTCCAGGAGGAAGATCAACCACTTCCCATGTGTGGCTATCTAAGATTGATTAAATCTCACTATTGATTGCCTCTTTCCAAAATGCTGAATCAGGAGATGACATAGCCGCCTTGAAAGTTTGAGGCTCATTTTCAAGCAGGACTGTCACAAAATCTGGACCGAAGGAAATAGATGTCCTTTGACGTTTGCTACGCCTTGGATATTCTTTGCTAAGGGCATTATCCTTTGGTTCTTCCCGTGGTCGTTTAAATCTTTCATTCGACGACTCACATTCAATTTTATACGGATAGATATTTTCAAAGAATTCAGCATTATCAGATTCAATTACTGTATTATTATGAATTTCGGGATTGTCAGAATTATGAACCAAAAATCTACATGCTTTACTGTTTGTTGCATATCCAATGAAAATACAATCCACGATTTTTGATCCTATTTTCACCCTTTTGGGTAGAGGTACTTGTACTTTTGCTAGATACCCCCACACTTTAAAACATTTCAAGTTGGGTTTTCTTCCTTTCCATTTTTCATAAGGAATTGGGTGTGTTTTGCTGTGGGGTACTCTGTTGAGTATTCGGTTAGCTGTAAGGATAGCTTCCCCCCACAAATTTTGCGGTAAATCGGAACTGATTAGTAAAGAATTCATCATTTCCTTTAATGTTCGATTTTTCCTTTTCGCAACTCCATTGGATTGTGGTGTGTAGGGAGAAATAGTTTGATGGATGATTCCATATTCTAAACATATTTCTGCAAAAGGAGATTCATATTCTCCACCCCTATCACTTCTAATCATTTTAATCTTTTTATTCAATTGATTTTCGACTTCATTCTTATATTGCTTAAATGCTTCTATTGCTTCATCCTTACTATTTAGCAAATAAACATAACAATATCGAGTGCAATCGTCAATAAAAGTTATGAAATACTTTTTCCCACCGCGAGATGGTATTGACTTCGTATCACAAATGCCAGTATGGATTAAGTCTAAAAGATTTGAATTCTTTTCAACAGACTTATACGAATCCTTAAAAACTTTGATTCAACACATATTTGACATTTAGATATATTACACTCAAATTTAGGCAATATTTCAAGATTAATCATTTTTCTCAAGGTTTTGTAATTGACATGTCCTAAATGAACATGCCATAAATTATTTGACTCCAATAAGTAAGAAGAAGCAGATTTTTCATTAATACTATCAACAACCATTACATTAAGTTTGAAAAGGCCCTCGGTGAGGTAGCCCTTTCTTACAAACATGTCATTCTTACTAAGTACAAATTTATCACTAACCAGCACGCACTTAAACCCATTTTTCAAAAGTAATGCGGCTGAAACTAGATTCTTCCTAATTGTTGGAACGTGCATGACGTTGTTGAGAGTCAGCACTTTTCTGGATGTCATCTTCAACAGAACCTTTCCATAGCCTTCAACTTTGGTTGTTGCAATATTTCCCATGTATAGCTCCTCTTCGGGTCCAGCGGGAGTGTAGGTTGCAAATGCTTCCTTCACGGCACACACATGTCGGGTGGCGCCAGAATCAAGCCACCACTTCTTTGGGTTACCAACCAGGTTGCACTCAGACAGCATTGCACACAGGTCATCAACATCTACCACCATGTTTGCTTGACCCTTATTTTTCTCTTTGTCCTTCTTGGGGGAACGACAATCTTTAGCTTTATGAACTGCTTTACCACAATTATAATAGTTTCCCTTGAATTTTTTCTTGTTAGGATATTTCTTCTTTCCAGAATGCCTCTTCCTTTTCTTGTTCTTTTTCGGAGCAGCATCTTCAACGACGTTTGCCCCTTCAATCGGTGAACTCTTATGGTACTTCTTCTCAGTAGTTTTGTTATCTTCCTCGATCTTGAGACGAATCACCAGATCCTCCAACTTCATTTCTTTTCTCTTGTGCTTAAGATAATTCTTGAAATCTTTCTATGAGGGTGGCAACTTCTCAATCATTGCAGCCACTTGGAACGTTTCATTCACTACCATGCCTTCAGCAATAAGATTATGGAAGATAAGTTGAAGCTCTTGAACTTGGGTTCCAACGATTTTTTCATCCACCATTTTGTAGTCTAGGAATTTGGCAACCACAAACTTCTTCAAGCAAGCATCTTCGATTTTGTACTTTTTTTCAAGTGCACTCCATAATTCTTTGGAGGTCTCTACTACACTGTAGACGTTGTACAAGTCATCTTCTAAGGCACTCAAAATATAGCCTTTGCACAAAAAATCAGCATGTTTCCATGCCTCAACGATCATAAATTTTTCATTGGCCAGCATATCAGTAGCAGGCACAGGAGGGTCTTCGTTGGTGAACTTCTGCATACCAAGGGTGATAAGCCAAAAGAACATTCTTTGCTACCATCCTTTAAAGTTGGCACCGGTTAACTTCGCATGTTTCTCAGCCGGTGGCACAGTGGTACTGGTTGTAGGAGTAACCGCTGGTGTAACATTCGCAGAGGATTTTCGAGTCGCAGAAGGAGTAGCACTTTCACTTGCCATTTCTTTTCACTGTCAAAATTGACAAATTGTCTTAATAATCAGAATAGCAAAAATTTTCCAACAACAACGATGAAGTTTTTATGTTCTTCAAATCGTTGTACAAGTATGAATTCTAATATTCCAACGAAGTTTTTATGTCTTCAAGTCAGAATAAGAAATTTCATACGGAGTAAAAAATCACACAGGTTTTAGTCTCCAAAATAGAATACAGATTAATATATAAACTGATAATTTCCTTAAGATTGTTATTAAAAATAATCTGTATAAGTTTAAATAACGTTTAAACACAATATGTCAAACACTTAGTAAAAACAATGTAGAAACAGTAAACTACAGAAACTAGAGAAGAACAAAAACAGTGTAGAAATATTTTCAGAATATAATCGAGCCCACTTAGTTCAAAGTATATTCTTAAGGAAATTATTTCCCTCATAGTACTCGAGGTTGATAGAATATCCCCTCCCAGGATAGAACGATTATCTTACCAGAATAGTAGTGCTCCAAATTCTGGTAGCAGGGAACCACTCAACGGTAGTGTATCACATAGAATAAAGAAGAGAGTTTTTGAGAAAGTTAGATTGCAGAAAAATTGATGAATTCTGAAAAAAATCTACTGATTGATCGAGTATATCCGATATAAGTTCACTACGAAAATTTCAAAGGGAAACCTACTTATCCAGATGCAGTCAATCTTTGCTTCTATATCACACTCGTCCGTGCATTCTTTTATATTATGGCCATTCCCCATTCATGTGGGGGATTGTTGGATTTTGATATTGGTGAATGGAAAATGATGGGATGAAAAGTGAAGGGAATGTAAAAGGTCTCTTTTGCTTTGGTTAAAGCATTTGTCCCACATAGGAAAAAGAAAGAAAAAGAGAGGTGTATATATTACATTACACCTTTTCTAGTTGCTAAAAGGGTTGGAGGGGCAAGGACCCCTCGCGCCGTCGTTGTCGCTCGCTCAGCTCGGCTTCGGCTTCGGCTTCGGCTTTGGCTTTTATCCAAAAAGATAATCAATCAATCGATCTTTGACAAGTACAAATCCAAAGCCGAAGCCGAGTTGAGCGAGCGACAACGACGACGCGAGGGGTCCTTGCCCCTCCAACCCTTTTAGCAACTAGAAAAGGTGTAATGTAATATATACACCTCTCTTTTTCTTTCTTTTTCCTATGTGGGACAAATGTTTTAACCAAAGCAAAAGGGAACTTTTACATTTCCTTTACTTTTCATCCCATCATTTCCTATTCACCAATATCAAAATCCAACATGTACTAAATTGAACCTCATTGATAATTTGAATTCTTAAATAAAACATTTTATTTACCATTCATGTCGTGCATCAAATAGGCTTGAGTTACATGGTGATTAAAAATTTATATACATCTAACAAAGAAGTACGAATCACCAAATATATTGACTACAATTGTTAAGTAAATAAATTAAACATAAGGAATGAAGTTCATTTCCAAGAATAAAAATTACACATGATTGATCAAATCAAACGAGCCGAGCTTGAGTTTTTCCAAATAGAGCAAATCTTTGATTTGAATCGTGTTGAGTTGAATAGAACTCTCTTTGAAAGAAATTTCAGTACATTTGTATATGAGGTTTTAATTGCTTTTTCATAACAATATGGAGTTTCTCACATTTTTTTGCTTAGGGTAAGTGTTAAAAAAAATAAAAGGAGAACTTCTAAAAAGAAATTTCAAAATTCATGAACTCGCAGTAGAAATGAATGCCCTTGGAATAAGGGACTCGGCAAAAAACTCAAAAATATCCTTTCCTAACTAGACGTACACCACTATTTACCACATGATATTGCAAGACAGTAAGTTTTTTTTAAAATCTTTTTTCCATTTTAAAGTAAACTTGGCTAATGAAACATTTAATTTTGATGTTTGTTCTTATGCATGATTCAATACAAATATAAATAAAGCTTACTTCTTCATGGATCACCTAAAACAGAAAAAATACTTTCTCTAAGTTGTGAGATGACCTGAGGTGTTCGATTATTTTATAAGATCTAGTGAATACAATATAAGAGCTATTTTGGATTCACCTATTAAAGATCTTGAGGAACAGGTACGAGCATTATATCTCCTTTTGATTATTTGTGGCTTATTATCCTTATACATCAAATTTGAATGTGAATAGCTCCCCCTCCCTAAAATGCTGAACATAAAAAGTTTCATACTTGGGAGTATGCCACTTTGATCATATGCTATTTTATGATGCGAGATAACTTAGATTAGGTGCACTTTTTTCTTTAGTAAATTTTAAGGTCGACTTGACAAAATTGGTGGATTAAATCAAACTTTAATAGGTGAAATGAGTTTATACAATTAGATTCGAATTTTTTTTATCTAAAAATATCTGTAACAGTTATATTTGATCCATCTTGCATGCATCTTTATCATTCACAAAAACTTGTAATGTTTTAAAAAATATTCAAGGGTAATACAATATTTTTTAAAATTTTCATCCTCTAGCAATTTTTACCACTAAGTAAAACGTTAAAAATAATTTCATATATTTTGAATAGTTCGAATCTATTCTGAAGTAGAGAAATAGCTTCATACATTTTTTTTAAAATTTCATCTGATCCCAAATTTTCACCACTAAATAGAATCTCAATAATTTTTACACTTTTGATCTAACGCCCCCACAGATTTCTAACACTATTAAAGCTTTATTTCATGTTTATTGGATGATGAAAATGGTGAGAAAATTCAATTTTTATGATCTATATTGATATGTGGATCATTAAAAGCGATGGAAATTATCTGTCATATTTTTTTTTACATGCTCCTTAAGAAATATTAATTAGGATGGATTTTAAATTATTTTGCCCTTATTTATATGTTAAGATATGATCTCTCTTCATTGAATATTTACTCCATTTATGTTTTATCTTCATTTTCAAGAACAATTATTATTAAGGATAAAATAAAAAAATATAATTTATTTTATCTTGAACTTCTAAAATATTAAATAATTTAAAATAATTATTTTTAGAAACTAGAGAGATAATGCATTGTAGCAAAAAGGGAAAGGTTTGGAGTTAGAGCAAAAATCTAAAATTTCAAAACCAATGTTATACTAGTGCTATAGCGTTGGTGTAACACTCGAAGAAAAGCTCCTCTTTTCAGATCTTCCACCTTCACCGCCATCTCCCCACTTCCCATTTTCCTACCTCTCAGTCCTTTTTTCTTCTCCATAGCAGAGATGTTTTGGTGAAACCTCTGGCCTTCTGGCCCACCCCTGCTGTCTCACCGGCGACCTTATATGCTTTTTGATTTTAGCCGTTTGAAATTCAAAACCTTGGGATTCTCTATAAAGGCAGACTAGAAAATCAGAAAAAGGCACCATTCAGCTTCTAATCTATGGTGCCTTTTCCATTGGCTATCCGCGGGCCATAGGCCATGGAGATAAAAAAAAAAATTCAGTAAATCATGCCGAAGGCGTTGAAGTTATGACTTCATTTAACTAAACTGTGCAATAATAATATGTTTAATTAGATTCAAACAATGAGAAACAATAATTGTTTTTGCTTAAGTTCTACCTTATCTTTTTGAATATAGCATGGAGATGTTTCCAAAGACCAAAGAGGCAGAGAGTGATTAGTTCATGCTGAGTTGTGTAATTACTTCACTATCTTCGTAAAAATTATTCAAGAAGAATACAATTCTTTACCCTTAACAAGATTGAACATAAGAGCTAAACACTCCATTTAATGGTGATTATCTTTGTTGATTATCGATATTTAGCTATAATATTGACATATATCTTATTGGGAATTGCAAAATTCTCAGTGTTGAAAGTCCATGTTTTGCACACTACTTTTTGGTCAACGGAAATTGATGATCAAGATGTCAAGATTTTGGGCAGCCAATGGATGGACCTTTTCATTGATGGTAAAATAGGCAGCACAAATTAATTTCTACATTATTCCTTTCGTCTCAAACTCATTTTGCAATCGAGGACCAGAACTCTAATAAAATGATGAATGGCATAGCAACTTTTCTTGGATTAATATTCAGTTGGTTATAGTTTTTGTATAGTTACGCTTATACTCGGTGTATGAGCTGCTATTGAAAAATGAGGAATAAAATTACAATTCACTATTTTTTGATTGACGGATTTGGTGCAGCTAGCTTCAAATGCTAATATACTTGCTCAGTTATATCATAGTCCTTTTTTAACTCGATTTTGTTTGATCAAAAAGTATGACTTTCGATTAAAACGGTTGACTTTGTATAATAATGGGTTAAACCTAGTTAAAAATAATATCTCTAGATGTGAGTACAGAAAACGTGAGTAACATTAGACAGATCTGGAAATGTGTTGATTATAACATGCATTGATTGTTCTGAAAAGTGTGAGCAGTAATGGGGGGAGAACTAACAACAAATAACATTAAATGGCATTTAAGTAAATAGGAAAAGTGGTTCACCCAATAAAGGATGAACTAGATGATTGTCCCTCCTGACAATGATGAATGACATATAAATTCTTGAATGTTTGAATTATTCTCGGATCTGATGCAAAAATGTGAAATAATATGAACAAGAATCTTGATGAAAAGATAGTGTTTGTATCTTTATAAAAAAGAGAGAATCTTTTCTCAAAAGTTTGTTCTTATCAAAATGAATGTCACATGCTCTACATCACTGTCTCTTTTTTTTTTATATATATTATATGAGACATACCCCTAACACACCCTAATAGTACAAGTATATCCCATATTGAAAACTAACCGTTACAACTCTGCAAATGGCATTCGATCTCGCCCGTTGTTGACATCTCGACCACAAACCTCGCTATTTTCTGGTCGATCTCGACTGAACCATTCCTTAGTGTTATATTGCCCTAAATATTTTAAAGCAGATTTCGACCTATACAGTTAGTCCTCCGCTTATTGAGGCCGACCTCAGTCGGCCTTGATGAGCGGATTCTGTTTCCCATGGTCGAGAAGGTGGGGCGAGATGGCGACGTGGTCTTTCGTGAGCCGCAACTTTTGGGGTTGCGTCGTTTCTGGATCAAAGTGACGTCATGGCATCATGCGTCATTATGGTGTGTTTTTCTGATGCTTTGCATCGTTTTGCGTGCGTCTGTTGATTGGATTTGCCGCTTCGATAGCTGTGCTAGGTAATGATGGCATAATTTCTTGGTGTTGATGCTCGAATTCTTATAAATAGGGATATGGGGACACATATTCGTGTTTCACAAATTTTCCATATCGAAACCTTATGCCTCTTTCTTCCTATTCCATTGTTGCTTATCCTCCTTTTCTGCTCTATAGATCCTTTTTGTGTTTAACTTTACATTATTCGAATACCCTCTGTTCCTTCAGAACTATGGTTAAAGTATCTTCTGGTCCTAGTGAGGGAAATGACCTGGTTCCCCTGGCAATGGTTTTGCCTCCTCACGTGGAGGGCGTCTCTCCGGTCGTGGAAGATGAGAACTTTCCCACGGTAGAGGAGATAATTCCTCATGGTGATAAATTTAGGTCTGACTTTACAAAGGCGCCCGAGGATGAGCCTGAGATCTTTGAGTCGGCGATAAAAGAGGCCGATTTATCAGAGCTTAGGGCCAAATATGACGTTCCCGCTCACATCGAGTTGATTCCTGCAGGGCAGGACATGGTAAGAGTTCATCATCATGGGTATTGTGCATTCTATACTACCCCTTTCATGTTGGCTACACTCTTCCCCTTCTCCCATTGGCGGAGGAGTTCTACCGTTTATATGGCGTTTGTCTGGTTTAGCTCATGCCATATATATACAAGCTCATTAGGATGTTCACTAAGTTCGCGGAATTTGGCCGGGGTCGAGATCACCCTTCGGCATTTGATGCATCTCTTTGCCCTAGTTTTCGTAGGGGGACAATGTTAAACCTCGTCATCGAAGGGGCAAGTGCATGGTGGTGAAGATGGATGATAAGGTCAGCCGATAGTTCTGGCATAATTTTTTCTTCGTCAGAACCGAGGACGTGGTGGCCAACGTAGACGGCTTCCCCGAGACATGGAATTATACTCGTAAGCGTTTAGCACTTCTTCGTTGAAACATTTGATTTCCCCGAGACGTGGGTTTTGAACTTTTTTTTTCCTTCTTATGCAGCCAAGACTACGCCCCCTCCTTTGGTCGGGGATATTTCTAATTGGGTTGGCCGAGTTCTCCCTCACATCATAGGGATTCGCGAGTGGTCGGCTTTTTTTAAGAAGTTTAGGCCTGGCCCTTCCTTGACCGGTGAGCTCATCTATTTTTCTCTATTTTGTTTTGGTCTCTTAGTCGCATATTTTTTATAGTTTGCTTTTGCTGATCGCAATAACCTTTTTCAACTCTTTCTTTTCCAGCGCGAGGATCTTCGAGGAGGCTGAAAGTTCCCCCTCTTGCATTCCATAAGAGGAAAGCTTCCTCCTCTTCGGCGTCTATCCCCCCTACCACCGCGGCTAGGCCCGCTCGCTCCTCCATTTCTGTTCCCTCTTCGACCGCAGTTAGGTTTGCTTGGTCTTCGACCCCGTCTACTGTTGCCTCTGCTTTGGTTTCTTCTCCGTCTGCAAATATTTTGATAGCGGA
The DNA here is from genome assembly GCA_002018475.1 of Nicotiana obtusifolia. Taxonomy (NCBI): domain Eukaryota; kingdom Viridiplantae; phylum Streptophyta; class Magnoliopsida; order Solanales; family Solanaceae; genus Nicotiana; species Nicotiana obtusifolia. Next base: position 120,923 of record MCJB01046137.1, read on the forward strand.
GCTTCCCACTTCACCTTTATTCCATCTTGTGGACGAGGAGGTGGAATCGTCGCCGAGCGACGGGAATTTGGTACCCCGCAAGAGAAGGTTAGTAAATGTCCGTGATGGGGTTGCCCGGGATATAGACTCTGTGATGGATGATTTTATTATCTGCAAGACGGCGACCATAGTACTTGACGACTACGTCGGGCTGGCGTCTGAGGTCCCGATATCGACTGAGACTGTAGAGGGCGTATCCCTTCCTTCTGCGATGACAAAAGCCGAAGGGCCGTTTGCAAGGGTCTCTAATACTTCGCGGCAAGAGGGGCCATCGAGTTCACGACCGGCTGATGGTGCTTCTTTGCCGGCTAATGGGAGAGACAAAGTCATGGCTGAGGATGACTATGAGATGGGCTCAGACCTTGACGCTACAAAGCTGAGGATGGTAGAAGAAGGATTTACTCAGCTCGAAGTGAGACTGGAGGGGTCTACACGGACCATCGCGATTCCCATGGATCGTGACCTGCTAATAAACACAGAGAACATGGTCCCTGCCCTCGGTCCCTTTTGTTCTAAAGTAGAGGGTGAAACCCTTGTGGAGTTAGACGACGCCACCTTATCGAGGAGCATAGCCGGTCTCGCTCTCAAGGTAAACTTTTCAAGGCTTCTTTTTCTTGTCTGCTTTGTGCAGATCTTTGGTCTTTGTTTTAGTGCTTTGTTCTCGTCAGCATAGGCGTTCTCGTGTTTGACTCTCTTTATTTTTTTGATTGCAGACCTTGAACTTGGAATTGAAAGCGCCCAAAGGGAGGAGAGGCGTAAGGTTATCTTTAGAAAACTTCAGCGCAAATACTTTGAGTATCGGGGCAAGTATCGAGAAATTCGCAGGCGTCTTGGTGAAGGCGGCAATTTGCGGACCCTTCGGGACGAGCTGAAGCAAAAAGATAACAAGCTGGTGAAGGTCATTGATAAATGCAGTTTCCTTAAGGGGACGTTGAGGAATAAAGAAGAAGAGCCGAGGTCAGTGGGGCCGTGGAGGTTCAGTGCGGCGACCTCCAACCGCAGGTGATCGAGTTACGCATGCAATTGGATAAGTGTCGCCTGCAGATGGAGGTTCTTCATGGCGAGATAATCGAGAAGCAAAGCAAGCTGGATAGGACGGAGTTAGCGCGGTTGGGGGCTTTGAGGAAGATGGAGGCCCTTGAGGTGGAGACTCGGACCCTCTATTCTGAGCGGGAGAACGACTTGGAAACGGCAAGGTAAAAAGAGGAGTGGCTTGATGAGAGGATCGGAGAGCTGGAGAAAGAGAATTCTGACCTCTACGACCGAGTTGCTGCCCTTGAGGCCGAGAAGACCCAATTACTTGCGCAACCGTCCTCTTCTCATACTTCGGACATTCCTAATGTTCCTCAAGAATTATACGAGGAGTAGATTCATGCTGAGGCCCAGTTGGATGTGTTCCGGGATTTGCATGCGACAGGATCTGTCTCTGAAGCCGCCCTTAATGATGCTCGTGTCATGGCTCGTGAAGCTCGAGTCGCTAACAACAAATAACATTAAATTTTATTTAAGTAAATAGAAAAAGTGGTTCACCCAATAAAAGATGAACTAGATGATTATCCCTCCTGACAATGATGAATGACAGATAAATTCTCGAATGTTCGAATTATTCTCGGATCTGATGGAAAAGTGTGAAATAATATGAACGAGAATTTGGACGAAAAGATAGTGTTTGTATCTTTATAAGAGAGAGAGAATCTTTTCTCAAAAGCTTGTTCTTATCAAAATGAATGTCAAATGCCCTACATCACTGTCTCTTTTTCTATATATATGAGACATACTCCGAACACACTCTAATAGTACAAGTGCAGAGAATATTCTCCAAAATATTCTCTTTAATATCCCATTTTGAAAACTAGCCGTTACAACTCTACAAATGGTGTTCGATCTCGCTCGTTGTTGACATCTCGACCACAAATCTCGCTATTTCCTAGTCGACCTCAACTGACCCATTCCTTAGTGCTATATTGCCCTAAACATTTTTGAGCAGATTCTGACCTATACAGATTTAAACCCATTTCAACCTATTCTATAACATGTTTAAACGGGTAGAACCCATATTGATCCATACTTTTTTTTAAAGGGGTTCCGATTTTATACATTATACCATGGCCGGATTAAACAATTTTGAGTAAAATTGCCAGCACTAATCCTAATATATTTGTAAAATAATGAAGCTTAATCAACTTGTCAGTGAATAGGTTATGTTTAATAAGAAACATTTAAGCATTGATTAAGTTATGATTTGTTTGATGGTATTGGCTAATGATAAATTTTGAATTACTATTAAATATTTTATGAGCCTCTCTTACTTTCTAATTAAAAATTCAAAATTATACAAAGATGGTAAATAAACAAAATGACTACATGAAGCCTTGCAAAGTTTAGTAAGTTGATAATTTCATGTTTGGACTAACAGGGTTTTATTATTGTGGGTTTTCATAAAAAAAAATAGAGTAACCGCATATAAACATAAAAAATGAATCATTATTTGAATGAGTTGCTTATTATTTTTGCAAACTATTCAATATTTTTTTTATACGAATTTTTAAATAGAGTGGTAAAAGTTCAAGAGTGACAAATATTGATTGCTTCATAGCCCACATCAAAAGTCAAAAACATAGTATAAATTAATTGTTGGTTGAAAACATTGCTTGTTTTGGAACGGTGAGGTGAATTTGAAAATATTAATGCATTGTTCCAGAGATGAATTTGTATGGTTACTACAATTATCTTTGTCTTACTAAATATGTAAAGATTTACACGGCGTACGGAGAAAAAAAATAGTTTTGTGGTCTTTTTAAATTTGTTTTTAGTTTTATGATTTTATTTTTATTTACTTTTACACGTAAATGATCTATCTTTTAAACATATAAGATTTAATAATGAGACTTTCCTAATTTTAACATTATAAATGACCATAATGCCCCCATTTCCCGGTCCCAAAATAAATCATGAAAAGTAAAAAGATCTATTTTATCAAGAAGAAGAAGAAGAAGCAGAAGCAGCAAAGACAGAGCTTATCCAAGAAAACATACGTAGTAGTAGTGAGTTCTAATTACCCAATTACATTGCCTAAAATAACATGTAACTTTTTGTAAATTGCCTAATATATATTGCCGGTTGAATTGAATTGAGGACAGAAAATCTTCGATAAATTACACCAAAGGCCCATATAACAAAAAACTCAGTTGCAAATCGACCCCTATATTATAAAATCAATCACTTACCCCCTTTAAGCTATAGAAAAACTGCACAAATATTAGTTTGAATAAAATTCATTGTACTAACTACTAAGGTGTTAGTGTTTTGTTTTAAAAATATGAGGTATATCCTATACTGGTATTAAAGAATCAATATTAAAAGACATATTAAAATTTAGAATTACAAATAGAAAGCTCTTATATATTTAATTTTATGAAACTTCAGAAAAAGAATAAAATATTTTGTTGAAATATTTTATTCACACGTCTGATTAAAAAGGAGTATAAGCGTTTACTCTTAAATGGGAAATAGTTACAAATTTCTTAATAAAATGTGAACGTATTTGGTAATGACATTAATCTTGCACTTTAAACATGTACGTTACTTATGTTTTTTTTAAAAAAAAAATATAAGTAGTAATATTTAATTACATAGGATTTTCTCATTTCATTTACTTTGCTTATTTGTTGTTCCGTATCTTAAATTTGCTTAGGTAGATGAACTCTTCTTTGTGTAAGTTGTCCATTATATAAGGAATATATTATTTCTAGAAAGTTAAATATTCAAGAAAGGGGATACATTGTTTACTGTTATTCTTTGTTATTTTACCCGAGAAAGGTCGGGATCCATAGTCTATTTCTTACAACAATTATCTACCAAAAGCAATTAATTTAGGCTAGTTATTGTTATTTAGAAATTCTTTTCAAGTTTTAGACTTGTCCGATTGAGATAAATTTTCTTATTCTTTTTTATCTTGTTTCTTTAAATCCTTTTTCTTTTTGGTTTTGTTTCTTGTTTCCAACCAATCGTCCAATCCCATTCTTTCTAGAATTTGGTAATTCACTTTCTTTTCCTTTTCCTATATTATCTTGCCACTAGAGTACGTAATTTACTCGAAAATCTTTGCACCGAATTTATATAGGAATAAGGTTCACATTTAATAAAAGAAAACAATTCAATAAATCCCAATTGGATTCAATGTAGATCCCTCATGCATGTACAACTCTTTATCTCCTACATTAACTATTATATAAACGCCTTCATTCTCCGCCTATTCCCCTACAGATTAGCTGCTACGACCAAAATCAAAGGCAGCTAATCAAAACTCAAACCCTAGAAATTCAATTCCTTTTCCTTTTCTTCCATGGCTGTGACCATGCAAGAAAAAATACAGCAAAAGGATCCCGAAAACGTTGTACCTGAAGAAGATGACGAAGAATCACCAATCGAACAAGTTCGTTTGACAGTGTCAAACGACGATGATCCTTCACGTCCTGTTTGGACTTTTCGAATGTGGTTTTTAGGACTCTTGTCTTGTGCTCTCCTCTCGTTTCTTAACACGTTCTTCAGTTATAGAGCAGAACCATTGGTCATAACTATGATTACTGTCCAGGTGGCTACGTTACCACTTGGTCGAATTATGGCTAGGGTGTTACCGACGAGGAAATTTAAGATTAGATCGTGGGAATTCACGTTGAATCCAGGGCCTTTTAATATGAAAGAACATGTTTTGATATCTATTTTTGCGAATGCTGGCTCTGCGTTTGGGAATGGACCTGCTTATGCTGTTGGAATTGTGAATATTACTAAAGCTTTTTATTTTAGGAACATCTCCTTTTTGGCTGGTTGGATTCTTGTGATCGCCACCCAGGTATTGAATCTCTTCTTGTTAAATTACCTTTTAAATAGTCGCACGTACCAAAATTCTATAAATGATAATTTTTTTTGACGGTGGTGTTCTAATTAGCTTGTGCAACTCGACTATTCCAACGGTCTGTCCATCAAGGTTTAGGGAAAAATCACATAAATTGTATATTTGATTTGGTCGGAGTGATTTATGTGAACCTATTTGACTGGATGATTCCATAAATCACAGCGTGCCCGGTCAAATAGGTTCACATAATTCACTCAGACGAAATTTTAAACAAGATGATTCCACGAGAATGTCACAAAATTGTATATTTGATGAGGAAAACATGATTGTAATTAGTAAACAAGATAATATGGCTTTTCACGCGATGAAAGTATCTATTTGCTAAATCAGTTACTCTTACATCTTGAAGATGTAGTGAGACCCAATACGTATTTTATTTCGTCTAGTTTAATCAAACCTCTTAGTTTCTGGGAGGAAATCTTTGAACTTCATACTCAATTACTTTTCAACTCTTTCATAGTGCTAGTACTTATTTAAGACACATTCTAAATTTATATAAGATCTAATCCTTATTTTTCAATAGGGAGAACAATTTTAAATTCTTCACATTTTTATACAGATACTAAATGGTCCTTCCATACATTCTCCTCTCAAGTTTACATAAGCCTGACTTGCCTAATTATGCTTGATAGGATGGGGATTTTGTAATCTATAGACACGTCTAATTTATCGATGATGCTAATATAATGTTTGTGTATCAGGTTCTGGGGTATGGCTGGGCAGGAATTATGAGGAAGTATGTGGTAGACCCTGCAGAAATGTGGTGGCCAAGTAGTCTTGTTCAAGTTTCTCTTTTCAGGTAATTTCTCAAAAAATTCAGCTTTAATTTCCCCTGTATAGCCTATTATCACAAGTCGCTCATCGTCTACTGCTTCTTGAATTTGCTTGCATTATTATATATTCTAACAAGTATAATTTCTCTTGAATTTTTCAGGGCTTTACATGAGAAAGAAGAAGGGAAATCCTCAAGAGGAAAATTTTTCTTAGTTGTATTAGCTTGCAGTTTCATATGGTACATTGTTCCTGGTTTTCTCTTCCCAACATTGTCAAGCTTATCCTTACTCTGCTTGGCATTTCCTAAATCAGTATTAGCACAGCAAATTGGTTCAGGAATGCATGGCCTTGGAATATTTTCCTTCACTCTTGATTGGGCTACTATAGCATCATACCTTGGCAGCCCTTTAGTTTATCCCCTCTTTTCCATTGTCAATGTAATAGTCGGCTATGTTGCAATAGTCTATATAATAATTCCATTTTCCTATTGGGGGTTGAACCTTTACAATGCCAAGAATTTCCCCCTATTTTCCTCAGATTTATTTAATGCTCAGGGGCAGGTATATAATATCACAGCTATTGTTAATGATAAGTTTGAGTTAGACAAGGTATCATACGCGAAACATGGACATATACATCTCAGCATGTTCTTTGCTGTTACTTATGGCCTGAATTTCGCAGCTGTTGTGGCTACTCTCACTCAAGTTGCTCTATTCAACGGAAAGTAAGTGCTCGTTACTTATCTTTTTCCCTCCCCCTCCTATTTACTCAACCTTTTTAATCACTTATTCGCTGTAATGGATCTAGACTAGACGCTGTGTTTCCAACAGAAAGCACTGAATCTAGATGTAGAAATTGGCACATATAGAACGAACAGACCTGTAACTCTAGTTGATGTTGTAGGAACAATTAGTTATTTTCAGACAAGGGTAAGGTTGCATACATCTTATCCTTCTCAGACCCCACTTGTGGGAAACTACTGAGTTTGTTGTTGTTGTTCCTATGCGTAGTTAATGCTTTCATAATTATTTAACCAACTAGAACCTATGTTTCACCTGTAAAAAGAAACTCTTATACACACATACACAGAGGGAGACAGAGAACCCCCCCCCCCCTCTCCAAGGCCAAGTATTATTCAGCTTAGACTCTGTTCCTATTGGTTTAGCTCATGAATTAAACTAGTGCTGCTAATTAAGAGGATTGTACTGATAAGTTCATTGAACAGGGAAATATATCAGAGATTCCGAGCCACATTCAAAGGAAAGCCTGATATTCACACAAGGCTTATGATGAAATATACGGACATCCCGAGCTGGTGGTTTCACTTAATCCTTGCACTTTCATTGGCTTTATCGCTTGTTCTATGTATCTTCATGAAAGATCAAGTTCAGCTCTCGTGGTGGGGGCTTCTCCTGGCAGCCTTTCTTGCGTTGATATTTACCCTACCGATAAGCATCATAACCGCCACCACTAACATGGTTAGTCTTATATTACAAGTTGAAATTATGTTTATTTCCTTTTCTTAATGCATTTATTCTTCTTTACTAAACAAAATTTTGCTTCTGATTACAGTCTCCAGGACTAAACGTGATCACGGAATATATTATTGGTATGATAATCCCAGGTTATCCAATAGCCAATGTCTGTTTCAAGACATTTGGTTATATGAGTATGAGCCAAGCTGTTTCCTTTCTCCAAGATTTTAAGCTTGGTCATTATATGAAGGTTCCTCCGAGATCAATGTTCATTGTTCAGGTATGAATCTTGTTTAATCATCAGTGGTAATAATCAGCTATCCTATATATTTTAGTATTTGACAAGTAAGGAGTCAAATTTATTTGTACTGCTTCTTGATGCTACAAGGGACTGACTAAAACTTGTATTATTTGTCAAACCAGCTAATTGGAACGATACTTGGTGGTACGATCAATATGGGCGTGGCGTGGTGGTTACTCAATAGCATTAAACACATATGCCAACCTGACTTGCTTCCTCCAAATAGTCCATGGACCTGTAATAGCGATAGAGTATTTTTTGATGCATCGGTTATCTGGGGATTAGTTGGACCAAAGAGAATATTTTGGGGAGATTACATTGCTCTCAATTGGTTCTTTGTTGGAGGTGCAGTGGCACCAATTTTGGTGTGGGTGTTACACAAAACATTCCCAAGTCAAAGTTGGATTAAATTGATTAATATTCCAGTACTTTTAGGGGCAACAGCAGCTATGCCACCAGCAACAACATTGAACTTCAACAGCTGGATTGTGTTTGGAATATTGTTCAATTTCGTGATTTTCAGATACACAAAGAAGTGGTGGCAGAGGTACAATTATGTCTTATCAGCAGCATTAGATGCTGGAGTTGCTTTAATGGGAGTGGTTCTGTTTTTCTGCCTTAGTCTTGAGAATGTTAACTTTTCTTGGTGGGGAACTGGAGGAGAGTATTGTGATTTGGCTACTTGTCCTACTGCCAAAGGCATTTTTGTGGATGGATGTCCTTTGAGCTGATAAAAATACTACTCAAAAACTGAAACAAGAAAAGATAAGTTCCATTTAGCACTTTAAGTTTGTACTTGAATGGAATGTGCTTTAATTGAAAGAATTGGATATTGTTCAAAATCGAACTGAAATAGTTAATCGAATCGAATCGGTGACTTATTGGTATCGGATTATCGAGGTAATGAATGGTGAATGGATTGAGATTTTATAATTAACGGCTTAAAAGTTTGGCGGCGGATTACTCAATTTTCTTATCGAGTAAATTGTTAACCCGTTAAGAAATTTTATATTTAAACTTTTACCCCTATGTATATAAAATACTATTGAAACCCTTAATGGCTAAATCCCAAATTTTTATTTTCTAATTCTCAATTGTCTGCAGCCACCAGAGGCAGAGAAATTGTCAGTCTCGTCTCTCTCTTGAACTGAGAAGTCAAAAAATCGAAATTTCAATGATTAATACGTGTATGTCTGTATGAGTAGTCTTGATGACATTAAAAATTTGGTTAATACATGTATGACAGTATGAGTAGTCTTGAAGACTCTTCCAATAAGAAAACTGTTTGGTTAGATCTTAGATGGTATTAAAAAATTGGTATCGATTTAGCCGATAAGCCGCCCGATTACCGCTCGATAATTGTTAATCCGATACCAATCCGCCTGTTGTCTTATTGGATGGCTAGATGATTACTACATTTATAATTCGATAACTGTTAAGCCGAACCGTTAAGACTAATTATCCGCCCGATCCGCGCCCCATAAGCACCCCTATATAGGAGTGTCAAATGAGCGGATATATGGAGCTATATTTGGCCAAATTAATATGAGTTGAATTAATAAATGAATTGAGTTATAACTTGTCCAATTTGTTTGAGTCAAAACAAGCGGGTCAATTTGTACTAAACAATGGATCTATGCACGTTTAACTTTAAACTGTTTTCATTTATTTGTTTCTTCTTTTATAATTTATTTAATTACTAAATCAAGCTAATAAAATATTTTTCTTTATTTATCATGATTATTTCAAACAAACTAAAAAATAATAATTTCTCCGATATAATATGTTGTTTAAATTTTGGCCCAAATGACCTACCGATGAACATGTGTCCAACCCAACCTGCCTAAGTCTGGTGAATTGGTGAGTTATACTTTGACGTGCTAAATTTGACAGTCACTGACGCACGTTTATTTAAGGGGTGTTATTTGACATAGCTTGATCAAAAAATTTACTATATAAACTTTACTATATAAACATTTATAGATGCCGAAAAACAGAAACCTCATAAAAAATATAAATGATCATTTATGTGATGGTCAAGTGCTGGTTTTTCCCCTACTTGACTTGATGTCGTGGGATCGACCTCAACGGAACATATTTTTTGATTTCAAAATTTTTAGCATGGTCCTTTTGAAAAACTAGAGTTTATAGAGAGTTGAACTTTCAATATCATTTTTTTTAAAAAAAAAAATTAAACTCGTGGGACATGCAGAATCAGACTTCCATGTTCTATAAGTGATTACAAAAATTATTTGAGTGCATAAAGAAAGTTATTTAAGCTAATTTAAAATCATAATTTAAAAAGATTGTTCGACACCGCTTTCTAAAAGTTTTGCGTACGCCCCTGAACACTTATACACAATTAATATTAACTATCAAAGGATAAGGTGCTAAGTCAAAAAATATAGAAGGATGCAAAATACAAAATACTCAAATTATCGGTACCAATTTGTGATTCAGTGATAAATACCGTTTAGCTGCACATCATTGAGAGGTTTATATTAGAGATATATTAGCTGTTATTAATAAACACAAATATTGAAAATATCCGTCGAGAAATAGAATTAAAATATGTGTAATCAAGAATAATTGTTACGGAATTAAATTAATCCACCTCTAACGTTCTTGGCAATTATTACTCAATTTTGCTTTGCTGCTCCATTTGGTCCTTCCAAATAAAAATAACACAAAAGAGGAACCTTTAGCACAACATGAACTGTAATTATTATGGGAAAGGTAATTAAAAAAGGTCGGACGGACCTATTCATTTATGAGATGTTGACCGGAAAAGGTACGTAAACAATGAGAATAATAAGAAGATGAGTTATTCATTTATGAGATATTTGATATAATTGGCATGTAAACACTGAAACTAATAATAAATTCAAATATAAAATTAACCTTTTACGGCCATAGTTGACCCTCTGCCATTCTAATACTGTGGATTCTCATTTCGGAAACACAATTGGTATACACTGAGATGTCTCCAAACTATAAATAGTTAACAATTAGCTAGGTAGGAAATTGAAGGGAAAAGGTGTTAATAACAAGAGCGAAGCTAAAAATAACAGCAAGTAACATTAATAAGGAAATTGGTAATGGGGTTCAATATTAGTTTCTGCCACGCCTGCCCTCTTTTGATTCAAATATTAAGAAACAAAATTTCCACTAGTGTCGGTCTATACATCCAACTATTTAAATATATAAAGTACCAATAGAGTACCTACCTTTTGGTTGTTTCATTTCATAAGAAAAAAAATCAATTGTCAATAAAAACTTGCTGATAAAAATTAAGAAATTTATCGAATAACGTAGCACATAGCAAACACGATCACTTTGGAAAAATACTTAGCGTGGAGGGGGGGACTAATTATAATCACCCATTTGTACCAGATCAAACAAGTTAATTAAATTAAAAGTTACAAATTAAAGTAAAAATGCATATTTCTTAACTATAGTTAAGTAAATTAAGTAAAAGTTAACTTAAATACATGTATATTGCATGCATTGATTTGGTGGTGTAACCCGTAATTACTTCAGTTTCAGCTCTGCAAATATAGAAGTTAATTCAAATATACATCAAGGCTAAAAGCTACAGGAGATACTAGAATCTTTAACGGGTATAATTTAGAAATTAATGAAATTATCCGGCTTGGCATCGTCATTCTTTAGGATAGTTTTTCCTAAAAAAAATAAAATAAAAGAATGTATGAAAAGGTTGCACGTCGTAATTGTCCTAAAAGGAAACAAAAAGATTCAAGGAAAGAAATAAATTTATTTCTGTATGCAGATTTTACTATGTTTCCTTAGTCAGCTAGCTGTCAAGGAGTTGCAAATAATAAATCGCATGATCCGTAAATAAAACAGTCAATTAAGCGTGTGAAACTTTGACTCCATTCCATTTTCACGTCAAGAAACAGAACCAAACCATTTTAGGGCAACCAACTAATGCAGTCTATATATAAAGTATCTTGTCATAATGTAACACCAGATAATATAAGTATATAACCATTCACATTCCAAAGAAGAAGAAAATACAAAAGACCACCCTCAAAATTTTCTGCTCCAATTTCACAATAATAATTCTACATGGAAGAAGGACAAAACTGGAAGAAATTAGAAAATGAAGACGAACAATCTTCTGTAGAAGAAGTTCGTTTAACTGTACCAACAGATGATGATCCTTTAGTCCCAGTATGGACATTTCGAATGTGGTTTTTAGGGATAATTTCTTGTGCATTGTTGTCTTTTATCAACATTTTCTTTAGTTACAGGCAAAATCCACTTATTATTTCTATGATTACTGCACAAGTTGCGTCGTTACCATTAGGTAGACTAATGGCAAAAGTTCTACAGACGAGGAAGTTTCATTTGCCTGGATTTGGTTCGAGGGAATTTTCGCTTAATCCAGGTCCTTTTAGTATGAAAGAACATGTGTTGATTTCTATATTTGCTAATGCTGGTGCCGGATTTGGTGGTGGAACTGCATATGCTATTAGTATTGTGGATATTATTAAGGTCTTTTATCACAGGAAAATATCCTTCTTGGCTGGTTGGATCCTTGTCATTACTACACAGGTTCATTTCTTAATCCATCTCTCTTAATTTGTTTGGCGCAATTAAAGTTGACACGGAATTTAAGAAAGTTGATTTAAAAGAGTTACGGACTACATATGCTAAATTATGAAATGCTAATAATACTCTTGTAGTCTTATCTAGTAGGACACGAGCACAACATGTGTCATGTGGCAAAAAATATGATTGTACGATTCGTAATCTTTAATATTTTAATGTAGGAAGGTGCGCTCGGACAGATATATACGGAAGAGGGTGAGTTCATGTGAACCTATGCTTCCTTTCTAAACTATGTATAATACTTGTACTTTTTAGTTTTGTTCTTAAATAAGCATATCTGAACCCATGCTCAAATGGGCAGTGTAGTTTAGTGGTCAATGAGTGCGCCTTTGGCCCAAAGTTTAGGGGTTCAATTTCTGCTTGCTCCCTTAGAGTTATTAATTAAACATGCTTCTGTTTTCTTTATTGTTTCTTTTAACATTTTAGTTACTCAGCCTAAAGTTATTCTTTAAAAGAAAGCTTTCACTAATAATGCAAACCATGTATCTACAGGGAAATAAAAGTACATAAAAAGATTTACGTAATAAGATGGATGAGAAAATTTGTAATGATTTTTAGCTTGCTATATATAATGTAAGATATTTAAAATGGTAAGTAATGATTTTATTATTGATAGTTTTCAAAAACTTGTCAAGAAAAAATAATATTAATTAGAATTTGCTCGTCAACTTGGCTTATCGTAAAAAAAAAAAATTATATTGTCAAATCATATATTTATCTAAAGATATTGGTGGAGTCATGCCCTTAAAATTCTGAATACTCCTCTGGCACTAGTACAAAATAAATTGAAACAGTTTTCCATAAGAAAAAACATTATTTTTTTGCAAGTTTTCCTTCAATTTATAAATTGGAAGAGACAATATTATAAACTACACATGAGTGGTAATTGGAGAAGCACTCTATTTCTAATTCTGAGCAATATCTGTTAGACTATATATAGTAGAGTACATATATTTATGTATATTAGAATATATGTTAATATTTTCTGTTATTGTATATTAGATAATCATGAAAAATATATATTTAGCTCTCCATGATTTTAGGTAACTAGCTCCTAGTTTAGTGGCTTAAATTAAGACAACAATCTTGTATATATGATTGATGATTCTATGAGAAATATACGGAAAAACATTTCTTTCATGGTATCAGACTAGGTCTCCTCTCTCAAACCTTATTTTCTTCATCTCTTCCACATTCCCTTATTCTCCTCCATGGCTGACGTTACCAAGCTTCATCCCGCAACCACCATTGCCAATATCAAGACTTGTGTTCCGGTCATTCTTGATTACGACGGAACACAATACAATAATTGGTCGACGTTATTTCAACTTCATTGTCGGGCATACTCGGTAATTGATCACATTATGCTCGTTGATCCTAAAGCTTCATCTTCTTCCTCGGCAGTCACCAAAGACGCTATTGACCCGGCTTTGTGGCAGCGTCTAGACGATATAGTTCGTCAATGGATCTATGGTACGATATCCAACGACCTCCGTAACACCATTATCAATCCAGATGATAAGGCGGTCGATGATTGGAATCGTTTGGTGAATTTTTTTCAAAACAATAAGTCTGCTAGGGCTCTTCAATTGGACGCTCAATTCACCAATACAAAATTGGAACAATTTAATGGCGTCAATCCTACTGCACTCGACTTAAGGTTTTGGCTGATAGTTTACGCAACGTAGGAGACAAAGTGTCGGACAATTGAATGGCTCTTCAGCTTCTCAAGGGTCTCTCTGAAGAATATAAGCCATTTCGTTCTTCTGTGCAACACATTCATCCTCTCCCTTCATTCGAGACGCAGCGATCGATGTTAGAGCTTGAGGAACAGGGCAATGATGATGGTTCTCTTGCTCATCGTTCTAGTTCAGACACGGCTCTTGTGGCTGAAATTGGTGGTAACGCTGCTTCCAATGGGGACGCTAACAATCGCAACAACCGCAACAAAGGTGGGAAATACAACCGCAACACTCGCAACAATGGCATCCGCAACAATAACAATCGAAATAACACAGGCAGCAAAACTAGTGGTCGCAACCAGACATCTCAGACTCACGCTCAGCAGCCTCGTTCTACTGCAGCAGCTCATCATGGACAGTGGTTCTTTCCACCTTGGGCTTCCTGGGGGCCTCAACCATGGGCCACACCTCCTTGCCCTTACCCAACCTTAGGCTGGCAGTTTCGCCCTCCTCCTCAACAGCAACAGCCTTCTCGACAAGGCATTCTTGGTGCTCGTCCTCATCAAGCATATTACACTGCCTCACCTCCTAGCACGGGTTATGCTCCAACTGATATCGATCAAGCAATGCATACTCTCACATTGCAACCACCGGATGACAATTTCTATATGGACACAGGAGCCACGTCACACATGACCCACTCGCATGGTAATCTCTCGTCTTATTTTCATTTGAGCAAAGATAAAAACAATGCAATTGTAGTTGGTAATGGTAGTATGATTCCAATTTGTGGATATGGTCACACTTCCCTACCCCATACTTCACCATCATTATCTCTTAAAAATGTTCTCCATGCTCCTCATATCATTAAAAACCTTGTTTCAGTTCGAAAATTCACTACCGATAATTCAGTTTCTGTTGAGTTTGATCCCTTTGGTTTTTGTGTGAAGGACTTGCAAACGGGGACACAAATAATGAGGTGTGAGAGCTCGGGCAATCTTTATCCACTCACAAATTTACGAGCCAATTCGTCTTCATTTCCTTCGGTTTTTGCAGCCATTTCTCCTAGTATTTGGCACTCTCGTCTGGGTCACCCGGGAGATGCCGTTTTCTCTTCTTTACATAGTAGTAATTTAATTGAATGCAATAAGGTTCGAAAAACTGCTTGTCATTCTTGTCCTTTGGAAAAATTAGTGAAATTACCTTTCTATGATTCTCTTTCTACTACTACTTTGCCTTTTGATATTGTTCATAGTGATTTATGAACTTCTCCTGTTGTCAGTCATGCCGGACATCGATATTATGTTCTTTTTCTTGATAACTATAGTAATTTCCTATGGACTTTTTCGATTTCTCGTAAATCTCAAGTCTACTCTTTATTTCTATCTATTAGAACATATGTCAAAACTCAATTTGGACGTGATATTAAATCATTTCAATGTGATAATGGTCGTGAATTTGATAATGGTCAATTCCATAAATTTTGTGAACAACATGGCATGTCTTTCCGTTTTTCTTGTCCAAACACATCTCCACAAAACGGAAAAGCTGAGCGAAAAATAAAGTCTATCAATAATATTGTGCGTACTCTTTTAGCTCATGCTTCCATACCACCAATTTTTTGGCACCATGCCTTAGAGATGGCCACCTATCTCTTAAATATCTTGCCTTCAAAATTATTAGGATACAAATCTCCTACTCAAATTTTGTATCAAAAGACTCCTACTTATTCTCATCTCCGAGTTTTTGGGTGTCTATGTTTTCCCCTTTTCCCATCTACAAACATTAATAAGCTACAATCTCGATCAACTCCATGTGTATTCCTAGGTTACCCGTCTAATCATCGTGGATACAAGTGCTATGATCCTTCCTCTCGTAAAATAATTGTAGCTAGACATGTTTGGTTTGATGAGTCTAATTTCCCATTTTCTAAAATCCATACTCCATCATCATCGTCATTTTTTTTTGGACTATGATGTTTCCCCCTTGCATTTTCATTATTTACATAATAATGCATCAAATTCTACTCCAACAAAGCAGCCTTATACTCTGACCCAGCCCCCACATGAGTCCTCCTTCCATTCTCCATCTTCCTTGCCTACTAATTCGGCCCAGCCGACTAGTGGAGATACATCCACTATTCCACCTTTTATGCGCATACATCAGTCGCGTCCACAAGGTGATTGTGGCTCACCTCCTTCTTTCACAACTCCATTACGGAACTCCATGCCTATACAAAACTCATCCAGTCCATCCTCTACTAGTGGACCCTATAGACCTCCTCACTTACGGTCTCCTACACCTACCTCGACTCCTCCAATTCCTTCGTCACCACCTCACCGTATGACTACCCGTAGTCAACACGGTATCTTTAAGCCAAATCCCAAATATCGTAACCATGCATTAAGTGCTACAACTCACACTATCTCCCCTCTCCCAAGAAACCCGAAGTGTGCACTAGATGATGCAAATTGGAAAGATGCTATGCAAGATGAATATAATGCTCTTATTGAAAATAAGACTTGGGATTTAGTCCCGCGTCCTTCTAATGTGAATATTATTCGCTCTTTGTGGATTTTTCGGCATAAAAAGAAATCTAACGGTACTTTTGAGAGGCATAAAGCCCGTCTTGTAGGTGATGGGAAATCTCAGTGGGATGGTATTGATTGTGATGAAACTTTCAGTCCGGTTGTCAAACCGGCGACTATCAGGGTAGTTCTCAGTATTGCATTGTCTAAAAATTGGCCAATTCATCAGTTAGATGTCAAGAATGCTTTCTTGCATGGAAATTTGAATGATACTGTCTACATGTACCAACCTTTCGGGTTTAAAGACCCTACACGTCCTGATCATGTTTGTCTGCTCCGAAAATCTCTTTATGATTTGAAGCAGGCACCTCGGGCTTGGTATCAACGTTTTGCTGATTTTGTCTCATCCATTGGTTTTGTTCACAGCAAATCTGACAATTCTCTTTCCATCTATTGTCATGGTTCTGACATTGCTTACATTTTATTGTATGTGGATGATATTATTCTCACTGCCTCTTCAGATACTCTTCGACGATCAATTATGTCAAATCTTAGCTCGGAATTTGCTATGAAGGATCTTGGATTTTTGAGCTATTTTTTAGGTGTTGCAGTTTCCAGGGACACCAATGGTCTTTTTCTGTCACAGAGAAAATATGCCGAAGAAATTCTAGAACGGGCAGGCATGTCAAATTGCAAACCGTGTACCGCTCCTGTTGATACAAAAGGCAAACTCGGGTCAAGTTCCGGGATTGCTTATGATGACCCTTCTAAATATCGCCAACTGGCCGGTGCTCTTCAGTACTTGACTTTCACTCGACCTGACATTTCTTATGCCGTCCAACAGGTCTGTTTATTCATGCATGATCCGAAAGTCAAGCACATGGACGCTTTGAAGCATATTCTCCGGTATGTACAAGGTACGATTGATTTTGGTATTCATTTGTATAAATCTTCTATCAATTCTCTCTTGTCATACACGGATGCCGACTGGGGGGTTGTCTGGATACCCGTCGCTCCACTTCTGGATACTGTGTCTTTCTTGGGGACAATTCGGTTTCTTGGTCATCCAAACGCCAACCCACCTTATCTAAATCCAGTGCTGAAGCTGAATACAGGGGTGTTGCAAATGTTGTCTCCGAATCATGTTGGATTCGAAATTTATTACTTGAGTTGCTATGTCCTGTTTCAAAGGCGACTTTAGTTTATTGTGATAATGTGAGTGCCATATATCTTTCGGGTAATCCTGTCCAACATCAGCGCACTAAGCACATTGAGATGGACATTCATTTTGTTCGTGAAAAGGTTCAACGTAGAGAGGTCCGGGTTCTTCATGTTCCGTCTCGTTATCAAATAGCTGACATTTTCACAAAGGGTCTTCCGCGCGTTCTCTTTGAAGATTTTAGGGACAGTCTTAGCGTTCGTAGACCTCCCGTTACGACTGCGGGGGTGTGTTAGACTATATATAGTAGAGTACATATATTTATGTATATTAGAATATATGTTAATATTTTCTGTTATTGTATATTAGATAATCATGGAAAATATATATTTAGCTCTCCATGATTTTAGGTAACTAGCTCCTAGTTTAGTGGCTTAAATTAAGACAACAATCTTGTATATATGATTGATGATTCTATGAGAAACATACGGAAAAACATTTCTTTCAATATCTTTGCTTTGTTCAATTTGTAATAATGGCAATTTTCAATGGATTCAGGTTTTAGGATATGGTTGGGCTGGTATTATGAGGAAGTATGTAGTAGAGCTTGCAGAAATGTGGTGGCCATCTACCCTTGTTCAAGTCTCTATTTTCAGGTAAGAATTAAAAACAAATACTTAAGACTTTCTGGTGAAATAGTTCTCAAGTTTTAATTTTAAGGAGGTCTAAGTATTTTTGTCAGCCCAAAAAATGTTACTTTTCAACGATGACATAGTACGATACTGTCACGTAATCTGTAAAAAGAAGATAACAGAAAAAAGCGTTTTACCGGTATACGATTTAGCTATTAAGTGACAGTATTACGTACTACAATTTACGTACAATGCCCCGAATATATTGTTCGATTTGTCAATAATGTACAAAATTTCACCTTCTTCCATCCATTCAATTAGTCATAAATTTATGAAGATAATTCAAATAGCCACTGACCTAATCTCTTCAACTTAAAGTAGCCAGCAGATATATAAAATATATATAATTGATGTATAATATGTGTATAACTATGTATAATCCATGTAAACTAGAAGGCCGGCTAAATTTATAATACTCAACAGTTTTCTTCTATTATTTTAGTCATTCAGTAATCGCTTGAAATAACTTAGAGAACATATTCTGATTCTTGATGTCATTTTGCAGGGCACTACATGAGAAAGACAATAGTGGCAATTACTCTAGAGGAAAGTTCTTTGTAATAGTAATGACTTGCAGTTTCACTTGGTACATTGTCCCTGGTTATCTCTTCAAAACTTTGTCAACCGTTTCTGTTCTCTGTTTGGCTTTTCGCAAATCAGTATTAGCACACCAACTTGGATCAGGCCAAACTGGACTTGGCATTTTATCTTTCACTTTTGATTGGTCAGTCGTTGCATATCTAACCAGTCCATTGGTCACTCCATTCTTTGCCATCCACAACATTTTGGTTGGCTATGTTATAATAGTCTACATGATGATTCCTGCAGCCTATTGGGGTTTTAATCTCTACAATGCCGACAAATTTCCCCTTTTCTCCACTAATTTATTTGATGCCCATGGGCAGAAGTACAATGTGTCAGCTATTGTCAATGACAAGTTTGAGATAGACATGCCTACTGTCATGGGCGGCTTTCCAGCCTCGCCCCATGACCCCTTGGACGCGCCCCGTGGCGTCCTAAGCCTCTCAAAGCCTAGCGCCACGGACGGCCTCGTGGTCTTGGCCGCGCCAAGTGACAAGTGCGCAAGTGCCTCTGTCGCCCCACCAACACTCCTTGCCGGCGCCCAGCGGCTTGCGAGTGTCAACCATGCTGCGCGCGCAGACAATGCCGCACAGCCAAGAGATGCCGCGCGCACAGCCAAGGCCGCGCGCATCCATCATGATCCAAGCACAAGTGCCAGCGCCCCGCCGCGGGCCATCACCAATAGTGCCGCGCGCGCAGACAGCAACGCGCGCGCGGACCCTGATCGTCAAGACAAGATTGCTGCCATTGGACTTAGTATTTCTACATCATAGAAGACTAAGTTCCTTTCATTGTAAATATAGAATAGGTTTACTGTTTTATATTCATTGTGCTCCTAGAGCTCGCATTAGGTCTACTCATGTAATTTGGGTTTTTATTTTTTAAGCATTATTAGGGGGGTATCAGCATTCAAACATTTTCAGCAAGCATTCAATTCTCTGTACTGGTGTCTTCGCCCCCTCGACACCGCAATAGCTTTGTAATAGCTTTTTCATCATCAATACAATCATCATCAAAAATCCAACCAAAGCTTCCGCTGCTCTCATTTCTCTTGTTGCCTACGAATTGGTTTTCCCGCACGGCACTGACAATCTAGTCTAGCGTGCGGAGGGGACCTCAGTTGGCGGACGGCAATCGTACTGACATCGATTGCCTAGCCTTACGCTACCCTTCCAAAGCATCTCAGGAAGGCGTCGCGTAACAGTTGGTATCAGAGCCTAGGCTCGACGCATCGGACAAGGGAACGTGTTGCCAT
>MCJB01046148.1:0-21355 GCA_002018475.1 Nicotiana obtusifolia
GCTTGCGAGTGTCAACCATGCTGCGCGCGCAGACAATGCCGCACAGCCAAGAGATGCCGCGCGCACAGCCAAGGCCGCGCGCATCCATCATGATCCAAGCACAAGTGCCAGCGCCCCGCCACGGGCCATCATCAATAGTGCCGCGCGCGCAGACAGCAACGCGCGCGGGGACCCTGACCGTCAAGACAAGATTGCTGCCATTGGACTTAGTATTTCTACATCATAGAAGACTAAGTTCCTTTCATTGTAAATATAGAATAGGTTTACTGTTTTATATTCATTGTGCTCCTAGAGCTCGCATTAGGTCTACTCATGTAATTTGGGTTTTTATTTTTTAAGCATTATTAGGGGGGTATCAGCATTCAAACATTTTCAGCAAGCATTCAATTCTCTGTACTGGTGTCTTCGCCCCCTCGACACCGCATTAGCTTTGTAATAGCTTTTTCATCATCAATACAATCATCATCAAAAATCCAACCAAAGCTTCCGCTGCTCTCATTTCTCTTGTTGCCTACGAATTAGTTTTCCCGCACGGCACTGACAATCTAGTCTAGCGTGCGGAGGGGACCTCAGTTGGCGGACGGCAATCGTACTGACATCGATTGCCTAGCCTTACGCTACCCTTCCAAAGCATCTCAGGAAGGCGTCGCGTAACAGCATATATGAAGCAAATTCTATATATACATTCAATTGAACTTATTGCTTTCAGCATGCACACAAAACATTTAAAATGTATACATATAATAAGGTTACACTCAGTTTAAATTTACTACAATAATTAATTGTCTTCACTAATGAGTAATAGTAACATCTGGAACGTATAAGAGAACGTGCTATATGTATATATGACAAAACTATCAAAATGCAAGAATATTAGATAGGGAGTATATGCAAAAGAGAAATCTAAGGTTAGAAATTTGAAGCCAACGATGTACATTATCTTCGGTCACTAGTATGAAAAGAATATAATAAAGCAGCACAAATTAAAGTTACCTAACAAATGCCAAGAAGATAACTGCCATGGCAATATGTCAAAAAAGTAGTTGAAAAGCCAAAAAGCCAAAACCTCATTCCTTGTAAAACACTTTAAAAACAAACTTTTCCTAAATCAACTACTCCATCATAATATATAGTAGTAGTGATTATTCTCAATTCCTCATTAACCACTCCTATATTTTTATGCTTAATACGTGTATCCCCTTGTTAATATAATCAATTATTTACTCCATGTCTCCATAAAAGTAATTATCTGCATCTTTATCACATAAATGCAAACAATAAAGGTCAATGCAGCCACATGGAAAGGGTATGGATTTTATCTAGAAATTGAAATGATTTAAAATCAAACTATATTTTATCTAGAAAAGTCCTTCCAAATTTTAATTATTAGTCTCGATTCACATAAATGCAAACAGTAAAGGTTACGTTGTTCACTCTTGATACGTTGCACTAAGAGATTACCAAAGAGGACCTGGACCTCTACTCAAATGAGTAGACCCCAAATTAAATGATACGACCCAAACCTAAAAATGAAAAACCTGATTGGTCAATTCAACCATCTAAGGAATTCAACAATAACAGTTCTACAACAAATATCGAAATAACAAGAGTAGGAAGAAGATTGCAGACACTACTAGAAAGGGGCAAATTTCCGACCGTCGAATCGGTTGAAAATCGAGCTTTTCCAACGAATTATCGATTTCAAAAATAGTCATGATCGCAAATAATTTGCAATCGAATCGGATGGAAATTTTTGACGTATTTGAACGCAAATTAAAAAAATAACTAGACTCTTGAATATAAGGAATTTGCGACTAAATTAGTCGGTAAACTTCCAATCTTAATTGTAAATTTAAATAATAAAATAAATACATAATTTAAATTTTGGACCGAATTGGTCGTAAAATTTGAGAATAAATTAATTTAAAAAATCATAAATTCATAATTTGCGACCGAATTGGTCGCAAATCTAGGAAATTTCTAGTAAAATTTGCGACTGATTCGATCGTAAATCAGCCCCAAATCTTTAAAAAAAAAAAAAAAACAGAATTTTGTTGTATTTTTTAACTATACTACCAGCCAAATAGTCTAAACACTTAATTTATCATCTACCATTTATAACAAACCAAACCCCAATATTGATAACTAACTAAATTATAACAAACCAAAAGCAAATATATATAACAAACCAGACTACTAAGCAATCAAACATCAATTATTAAAACACTAATATGCACTCAAAATTTAAACATATCTCTATCTTCGAGTTTAAAATATAACATTCATATTCAAATAGCTACTCCTATTGATCATATTCAGTCTCCTCGCTAGACTCAGATTCCTCTATTGCAGGTTGATTGTCTTTCTTGCTTTTCTTTTTTAATAATTTTTGGATCAAAGCTCGAGTTGTGTTCCATTCTTTACCGCGAGAAGCCATCTGAGTAATAAATATAAAATATTTGCATATAAAATAATTCAACATAACAAATATAAACACAAAATATACATAATGAATATAACAATTTAAACATAAAAAAATTCAAGATGTCACTAACAATATAAGGTAATTGTATTACATATTATAATAGTTTAAGGAATAACATATAAATACTGAACATGTCATAAAACACATAAATAGCTTAATTCTCATGACTTGTTTCATTTTTCTTTTCTTAATCATATAATTCTTCATCGCTTGTTTTATTTTCATCATATAATTTTTCACTGCTTGTTTCATTAACTGCCTCAATCAATTTCCATTATATTTGTTGACAAACAAAATATCTAGGTAGATTGTCATTAATGTGAAATAAACTATCAACTAGTAAAATTGAATTAAAAGGCACGTTTCAAGGATAAGAAATAAGGTTAGTTAGGCTAGAAGGCCTAATAAACATTTTGTCACTAAAGTGAGATAAGTTTTCCAATTTTGTTCCCTTAATTAGAATATTGACTAGATAAATAAATTTTGGTCGTTTCAATTACTTTATACTTGCTTTCTCCCTCGACAACAATACTACAGTACAAATGTCTTCCAGAGGA
Source organism: Nicotiana obtusifolia (assembly GCA_002018475.1). NCBI lineage: Eukaryota > Viridiplantae > Streptophyta > Magnoliopsida > Solanales > Solanaceae > Nicotiana > Nicotiana obtusifolia. The sequence continues at coordinate 3,043 of MCJB01046148.1, forward strand.
ATTTCAATTGAAGTTCGATTAGTGTATCAATTTCTCAATTGGAAGTTTAGGGGTCAAAATCATAATTTTTCATGTTTAATCTCTATTTGGATGCGAAAGTTCATGATGATCAATTATTAACATTTATTCTGATTTTTATTTTAAACTGATCCTTTCTTTTTTTTCTTTTTTTTGCTTTCTCCTCTTTGTCTTCTATATTCCTTATGTTTTTTCCTCATACTTGTTGAAGTCAATTAGCTTCAAGTTCAATGAGAAGATAAAATAATTTTATCATTGACTTGATGCGAAATATATATTACACTGATTAGGGTAGACACATATTGATTTACTTGTTGAATATGCTAAAATTGAGGATACAAAAAATTGTAATACTCTTATGTAATTTGACAACAAAAAAATAAAATTCGAACTTTTATTGAAAATTGTCAACTGTATTACAACTCATAAAACTACAATTGGAACTAATGGGCCTTCAGCTGAAGCTTGAGCTTCAATGACAGATAATATGAGAGAATAAGAAGTAAGATAAGAGAGAAAAGAGAAGAGAAGAACGAAGAGAGAGAGAGAAATGATTGGAAACGAATTACCAGAATTTGCATAATCTTTCTTCCCAGCTTTTTGGAATATAAGGCCCAATCTGTAACAGCCCACTAACTGACTAAAAAGTCCACTAACTGACTCAGCTGAGGACTGATTTGGGCTCTTGATTGATTAAGCTAACTTCTAACCTCAACCGTCTAATACAACTAACTATTACAACACGTGTGCTCATGAAGGGTAATAAGCTGCCACGTTGCCTTTCTCATTTTCGTCTATTAAACATATCGATTAACTCACTTTCCAATTCTAAGTCCTAATTCAATCAATTTTCCAATTAAGAGACTCCTTCTACAAAATAACAATACCCTTCCGTTCAAATCGACCTTGTCCTCAAGGCCGAAGTTGAGCTACAAATTCAAGGAACTGGCCTTTGATGTACCCCAATCTTCCCAGGTTGCTTCATCAGCTCCAAGATTCGCCCATTAGATAAGAACCTTGACTACTGCTGCATTATTCACTTTGACGATGCGTCATTGGAGGATAGACATTGGTTGAACCATCAAGCGGCCATCTTAGCCACAGATAGGAGGTTGTAGCTAAGTCACCACATGTTTCTTCAGCTGGGACACATGGAAAACCGGGTGAATTTGAGAGCTTGTTGGTAGAGCTAAGTGGTAAGCCATTGAACCTATTTTCTGTTTGATTTTATAGGGTCTATAGTATTTAGCACTGAGTTTCAAAATTTTTCTGACTACCACTGAAGTTGGTATGTAGAGTTGTAGCTTTAAGTAAACCCAATCCCCTTCATTTAGAACTATGTTTGTCCTCTTTTTATCTGTAAAAAACTTCATTCTAGCTTGAGCCAATTTTCCCTTAAATGTTGAAGCATGATTTGCCTGTGAACTAAGGTATCCCCCACAGTAGTGTGAGTGGAGTGGGGTAGGGATCCCATGGTAGTCTGAGGGGGTGGATATCTATAAACAACCTCGAATGGAGTGGTCTTAAGGGTTGTGTGGTGGTTAATGTTGTACCACCACTCAGCTAAAGGAAGCCACTTAAGCCAGTGTTTAGGATTGTAGAAAATCATGGCTCTGAGGTAAGACTCTAAGCACATGTTAAGCCTCTCACTCTGACTATATGACAGAGGGTGATAGGGAGTAGACATGTTAAGCTTAGTCTCCATGGACTTAAACATGTGTTGTCAGAATTGGCTAGTGAATAAGGAATCTCTGTATGTTATTATAGACTTGGGTAGCCCGTGTAGTTTATATATCTCATTCAAGAACACATCTGCAGCTTCCTTAGCTGTGTAAGGGTACTTAAGAGAAATAAAATGTCCATATTTGATAAGTCTGTCTCCTACCACCAAAATAGAGTTCTTGCACATGTTCAGTCTTCATCCTTTGACACACATCACATTCAACTACCTATTTTTGTATGTCCTCTTTCCTCTTTGGTCAGTAGAAAATCTTATAAACTATTTTGTAAGTCCCTTGTTGACCAGAGTGACCACCCAAGGGTGATTGGTGGAATACCTTAATGATCTTTGTTTAAAGATCACCCAAAATTTATGTTTATACCTGATGATGCCCTGCTATAGGAAAAATCTGGCTTGTTAACAGGGCTGGTAATCAGCTTAGTTATCAGTTATAGAGCCATGCGGTTCATGTTCATAATTCTGTGCAATCTCCTCTATCCAAGTTGGATTGGTAGTGGTAATGGCACATAAAGAAGTTTCTTTTTTCTCCCTTCCAGATAGTGCATCTGCATCCCTATTCTCTGTTCTTTTGTTGAACTGCACTTTATAATCTAAACCAAGTAGCTTGGCTAGACCTCTTTGTTGGAAAGCAGTGGTCACCCTTTACTCTAGTAGGTACTTTAATATCTGGTGGTCTGTTCTAATAATAAAATGTCCTCCTTGTAGATAATGTCTCCACTTATATACAACTAACATAATAGCTAGATACTCCTTTTTATAAGTAGATAAGCCCATGTGTCTAGGTCCCAAAGTCTTGCTGAAGAATGCAAGGGTTTTGCGTTCTTGCATTAGCACACCCCCCATCCCTGTAGAGCAAGCATAAGTTTCCACAATGAAAGTCTTTGTGAAGTTTGCCAAGGCTAGTACAAGTGCAGTAGACATGACCTGTTTCAATACCAGGAAGGCAGTATCAGCTTCTGCAGACCATTGGAAGGCATTCTTTTTCAGTAGACTGGTTAGGGGTCTGCTGATGCTGCCATAATATTGTATAAACCTTATGTAATATCCTGTTAGGTCCAAGAATCCTCTTAGAGCCTTGATGGATTTAGTAACAGGCTAATTAGTCATTGCTTTTATTTTATAGGGATCTGTAGCTACACCTTCCCCAGTGATAATATGCCCTATATATATCCACCTTTGATTGTCCAAAAGAGCACTTAGATAGTTTGGCAAAGAGCTACTCCTCTCTTAGTATTTCTAATACTATTTTAAGGTGTTGTTTGTGTTCATTTAATGAGGCACTATAGGCTAATATATCATCAGAGAAAATCAGAACAAACTTCCTCAAATAAGCTCTAAACACATTATTCATGAGTGATTGGAATGTAGCAGGGGTATTGGTTAGGCCAAAGGGCATAACCTTGAACTCATAGGGGTCCAAATATGATCTAAAGGCTGTTTTGTATACATCCTCCTCTCCCATTCTAATTTGATGGTAACCAGCCCATAAGTCAATTTTAGAGAAGATACAAGAACCATATAATTCATCCATTAAGTCATCAACCATTAGGATGAGAAATTTGTCTTTAACAGTCATGTTATTGAGGGCTCTGTAGTCAACACAGAACTTCCAACTTCCATATTTCTTCTTAACTAGTAGTACTGGAGAAGAAAAGGGGGAATGACTAGGATGTATTATTCCATTTACTAGCATCTCATTGACTTGTTTCTCAATTTCATTTTTTTTAAAGAAATTGTACTTTTAAGGCCTTATGTTGACTGGTGTAGTGTTGGGTTTCAGGGGGAATATAACGATCACGGTTCCTCTTGGGAGGATGGCTCGTTGGCTCCTCAAACTCGTCAAGCAACTACTTCAGAACTTGTTGTATCACTGCAGGTACCTGCTCCTGTTCTTCCACTTCTTCTACAGTTAGAGTAAACATGTGAGCCCAGATAGCTTGTCTTTTCTTCAATAGGTGTTTGACTCCAGCGACTGACATGCTCCTAAGTTCCCCTTGGCTGTAGATACCCTTGAGCTCCACTCTTTTTCCCTTGTAGGTGACATAAACCTTATACTTCACAAAATCTTGCAATACTGGATTATGGCCTTTCAGCCAATCCCCTCCTATTATCATATCATTTCCTCCCAGTCTTACCAGTCTAACAGAATCCTCAAACTCCACTCCTTGAATCACCCATTTGAACCTGTGGCAACTATGCCTACTCATGAGGTAATTATCATTTGCTACAGTGATCCTCATCGGAGTAGGCTCTATAATCTTGCACCATATTTTCTTAGCAGTATCTATGTCCAGGAAGCTGTGGGTGCTTCCTGAATCCAATAAGATAGTTATTGAATTCCTCTTGGACTTACCTCTCAGTTTAATTGTGTTTGGAACCTCACTCCAAGAAAGAGCATTAAGGCTAATGACCTCATCTATGACTTCCTCCTACACTTGTTCTACTGGGCTGCCTTCTTCTACAGGGTTTCCTTCTTCAATTGACTCCATCATAGCTTGGTCTTCAGAAGCAGCCATAGCATTGATCTGTTTCTGCTTGCACACACGCCCAGAGAAATACTTGTCCCTACATTTTCAACACTACCCATTATTCCTCATGTTATCAAAACCCTTGTTCCCTTATGCAGTATAGTCTGACCCTCCTGCTCCCTTGGTACCTATAATTGGATTGTGAATGTCTGTCTGTTGGTAATTACCATAGGTTGCTCCATTACCCCAAGTAGCTTTCCCTTTCCTATTCCAAGTTTCAATTATCCTTTCTTGATGTCTAGATTTTTCAAAGCGTGGTTTAGGTTATAGGGATTCAACATCTACATTGTATATCTTATATCTTTTTTAAGGCCTTTTACAAAGAATTCTAGAAAGAATTCCTCGGGTTTTGTAGGACTCCTGACCAGAACCCAAGCCTTTAAATCCTCACATTTCTCCAAGTATTCATTGACTGTTCCCTTCTGCTCTATCTTCTTAAACTAACCAATGAAATTGAATCTACTGTTGTCTGCATCTTGGAATCTCTTATAAATTTCTTCACAAAACTCGGGCCATCTAACATTCCCTTTACTTAACTAATATGAGAAGTACCATGCTTTTGCTCTTCCATTGAGATGCAGTACTGCCTCTTGAAGTTTTTGCTCTGGATTGGACATATGGTTATTATAAAAATACCTCTCACATTTTCTCAGTCAAGAACAGGATCAACTCCTACAACACCATCAAAATAAGGAAACTCTACCCTAGAGTTGTAGCTGCTATGATTGCTATGGTGACTTCGATCATTGGCCAAAGCAACATGGAACTATTCTCTTCTAAGGCCACTTCCATGTTCCTCTTGCTGATGGATCTCCATTAGTGCACTACCCAGTATACCTGCGCGATTGGGCAATAATTTGTCCATCGTCACATTAAACCTTCTCGCTAGTTCATCGATTTTGGCGTTTATAGTTTCAGATTTCTTACTTTCTTCTATAATGTGATTTTGTAGTTGTGTCTCTAACTTTTTGAGACTGTCTTCCATAAATTTTGATCGAGTTTCTGTAATAGTCATAATTATGGGGCCAGGAGATGCTCTGATGCCAAATGTAATACCTCTAATGTAATTTTAATAACAAGAAAATTGAATTCGAATTTTTATTGATAATTGTCAACTGTACTACAACTCAGAAAACTATAATTGGAACTAATGAGCGTTCAACTGAAGCTTGAGCTTTAATGGCGGATAACCTGAGAGAATAAGAGTAAGGTAAGAGAGAAGAGAAGAACGAAGAGAGAGAGAGAGAGAAAGGATTGGATATGACATGCCAGAATTTGCATAACCATCTCTTCCCAGCCCTTTCGAATGTAAGGCCCAATCTATATCAGCACACTAACTAACTAACAACCCAATAACCGACTCAACTAAGGACTGAGTTGGGCCTTTATTGATTAAGCTAACTTCTAATCTTAGCAGTCTAATGCAACTAACTATTACAACACGTGTGCTATGAAGGGTAATAAGCTGCCACGTCGCCTTTTCATTTTTGTGTCTTAAACGTATCGATCAGCTCATTTTCCAATTCTACATCCTAATTCAATCAATTTCCCAATTAAGAGACTCCTTCTACGAATATAACAAAAATCAACAGTTGCTTATGCTTTGTTCTGAAAGTAAACGATAAAATATGAAACATGGTAAGGAAGAAAGATAGCTAACTAAAACTAATGGAGTTGGGCAATTGGGCAATTGGGCTGGGTATTTAATTTGGGGCTGGAATGTCGGAGCCTAGGAGGAAGAACGATGGCTAAGAGGCCCAAATAATTTTTCAAAAATTTCAGTTATTTGGCAATTAAAAAAAAAGAGGTGAAAATAACATGGTTTAGTCAGTTTTTAGAGTGGTAACTGAAAAATAGTCATAATTTACAAAGTCATTAAAAATAGTTATTAATTTGTGCGAGGATAAAATTCGGACAAAAAAACCTAGCTGAAACACGAAAAATTTCAAGATAACATGTTGCATTATGGAGCTCAAACGTATAAATTCCAGCATATTATGTTGGAACTCCAGCACATTATGAAAGCTCATATGTAAAAAATTTGAACTCCAACATATTATGCTGAAAATTTTTTCGAATTTTTAAGGATATTTTTATTCACATTTAATTGTTACATGATAAAGTGATTAAGAGGCCAAAATAGTTTTAAATTTTTTTCAGTTTTTCGATAATTAAAGAAGTCAGAACCACTGAAACTGAAGGACCGAAGTTATAAATAAAAAAAATTAAAGATTCAATCGATTTTCTTGATTTCTTTTTTAATTTCATGTCTTACTCCTCTTTCCAATCCAAATGACTTCTCTATGACATAATGACATATATACCAAAATAACACCGTTCCACTAAAATGACTTAAGTGGAACGTCATTGTTTTTAAGTCTTTTTACTTGAAAATCGAAGTCTTAATTAAGCTAGAGAATTGCGTATACTTGCTCATTCTATTTACTACTACCTACGTAGCAGCCTTACATCCAAAATTAGGAAGACCTCGAATTAAATCCATAGAAATGCGTTATCACGCTCTATCTTTCCAATACACGGTTTCTTCTTTTCTTCTATTTCAAAAAAACAAAAGGCTCCAATTGAGCTTACATATTTCCTAAACAATAAGTACACTAAGAAATTAACATATTCGATTCATAATCGTGTCACATTAAACTAAATTGCAAAAAGGAAACGATGGAATAAAAGGTAGAGTACAATGCAATGAAATTCACCTATTTGTCTAGTTTTATTTTAATTTTTGAATATGGGATGGATTTATTTCAACCTTCATCCCAAAAGGTCAAAAAAGTCAATTCAGACTCGCAGATCCTAAAATTAAAATCGAGATCAAATCTTGACGATCCATTCTTCCCGGAGTCCAACTATGTGATCAACATCAAAATTTGACCTCAACTCAAGGTCCAAAGCCCCAAAATTTATCTCTTAAGTTTCAACAGAAAACCCCAATTTGTACTCTTTAAATTCTTTATTTATGGGTACTATAATTCTCCCCAAAAAAAAAAAAAAGAGTAGTTCCTCCAAGGGGTGAGTCTGAAGATTTCAATTATGTGGCGGGACAAACTGACATTACTCAAGAATATCTGGGTCAATTTGATATTTATCAAGGAAAAAATCAATCTGCAAGAAACTTCGAATTCTATTGCCAACTCAATTCTATAGTGGAGCAATCAGTAACCAAATAAACAATCATAACACAAGTTTGCAAGACAAATTAATCACATTGGCTATGGCTTACATAGACAATAAGCAAAAATTTATCCTACTGTTAATTTTTTCAGCACTTTTACTATCTTCTCCTGCAGTTCTCGCTAAACGTCGCCCAATCTCTGTAAGTTTTTTTTGTTGGGTTTTGGGTATTGGGTTTGTAAATCTTTTTATTGTTATTGATGTTGCTTTATCATTATTTTAATATTCTTTGGCTGTTCTTGAATACAAATACAGGATGGAGAGATCAGAGAGAAGAAACTCCAATGCTATGCAGATATTGAAAGGTACTTTGAAGTTTATCCCGCAAATATATGTTTAAATGTTCCTTATGTGGTCTAAGACCTATTCAAGATTAAAACTTTTCTTAATGTATAATTGGACCAGCTCGCACGCACCTCAAATATGTTGAATTTTGTGTTCTGGGTTTCAACACCCAAGAGTTTTCTCTCAATTCGTATTGGACCTAGAAATAGATTTTTTTTAATCAAAGTAACTGTTGAAATTTTTGCTAATTTTTACTAGTACTATAATTGTTGTCTTGGAAGAGGGCTAACCAACAAATATGTTGAACTTTGTGCATTGGGTTTGAGACCAAAAAAGTTTAGAACTTATTTTTAATTGGGATGGACCCAGAAAAATGATTTTCTTTATGGAAGGAGTTGTTAAAAATTTTGGCTAATTTTTTGTATTTATTTTTGTCTCGAAAAAGTGGGTTGTGGGGTCAGAAGTGCAAGGCTACAACAGTAGACAAGGAGAATTGTGCTCTAGAATGCTTGTCACCAGTTTGTTATGAGCGCGTTTATCAGAGTGATCCTGTAAGAATAATTTACTTGTAATGTTTCTTCTGGCATGTTTAGATGTGTATCGATGTTCATAGTGCTGAATATATGTATTTATTTTTTTGAATTAGTTGGAGGAAGGGGAAAAAGATACTGTAAGGAGTCAAGAATATAAGTACTGCATGCACAAGTAAGCCGCCTCTTTTAGTATATGATATGAAATATACAGTTACTTTTGTCTTCGTTAATTTGATGGTTTGATCTTAGAGTTATGAGTTGTTAAAGAAAGTAGAACTCCTTGATATTTTGTGTATGCAACTCTTTCCTATTGTGTTACCTTCCGCCTTCTCTCTCTCTTTTCTGGTTGTCATATTTGGCGATTGAATCTTCAGAATTGTCCACTGCCTAGTGCACCAAGGTTATTTAAAGGTTAAAGGTAGCAATGTTGTTGAAGTAACTTTATATGCTTGTTGAGGAGGATATAATCACAACTAGGACTTCTATTTATGTATAGATATCCATGGTCAACATGAGTTTTGAGGGTCGCCACCTCTGCAAATGGCAGAAATTGAATGATGAAGATTGATAACACTTCTAATTGCTGAGAACCTTTTAGGATTCATTTAGCTGATTGAGTCTTAGTCTTTGTAACTATAGCAGTTTGTTGTGGCTGTATTGTAGCATGACTAGTACTAGAATTACCCTTCGGACAATATTTAGCGATATGTCCTTTTTCACCACAAGTAAAACAAGCACTCACAATACCAAAGCAACGACCACTATGGTTCCTATCACATGTATAACATCTTGGATACTGTCCGAACTGAAATAAACTGTTATCCTTCTCCTTCGTCCGGAGGATTGTAGCACAGACTCTAATTGAGTAAGCCTAAATTGCCCACGATTATAACTACACTTTCCCCAAGATGGAGTGCCACTACACTCGCCTATACTATGGGCCTTTTTGTTTTCTCGGTCGACCCTGTCCCTCTTTTGATAGGACTCATAACGGAGAGCAGTGTCAACTACCTCTGAATATGTGCCACCTCGCACATCCCTAACCATAGGACCACGATAACAGTGCTCAAGTCCATCCACAAACCGACTCACCTTATCGTGCTCATTTGCAACCAAAAAGTGTGCATACGTGGCTAACTCAGTAAATTTAGCCTCATACTCTATAACTGTCATAGTGCGCTGATGCAGTTTCTCAAACTAATGTCTCATGTCGTCTCGTTTGCTCAGTGAAACGAACTTACCCATAAACATGGCTGAAAACTCTGATAAAGTAATTGGTGGTAACCCTGCTTGTCTACCTCTCTGAATCGAAGTCCACCAGGACTCAGCATTTCTTGAAAATAGAAAAGTGACAAACTCTACTTCACGAGTCTTCTTCAATCCCAATGTAGTCAATATCTTTTCACAACGCTGAATGAACTTTTGAGGCTCAATAGAAGTCGGGGTAGCATCAAACTTCGGTGGCTCAAGATCCATGAAATTCTTAAGATCTTTGGACTGCCCTATAACTGCAGCTGCAACTGGCTGAACAACCTGTTGAAAGACCATCTCAGGTGCCTGAGGAGCTGCAACATTATTTGTGTCTGTGAAGCAGTTTGAGAAACTAGAGGTCCACCTTAAGTAGGCACTAATGCCTTTAGCACATTCAACAATCTCGCCACTACGCTGCAAGTAGGGTAACAGTAGGCACAACAGCTAGCATTGGTGGTGGAGCGTCCGGAACCACCTGTTCTTGCACTTGCTCTAGCATAGCATTCGCTTGACCATGTTCAAAACTTCAGGCCAGTGTTGTAAATAGCGTTCGCCTCAGCGCTAATAGCATGAGGCAAGGCGATGCGAGCTGCCATCGCTATTTTATAGTGTGGCGTAGCGTTTTCAAAGAGGGGAGCGCCTCTGCCTATGTAGCGTGTGGCGAGCTGTAGCGTCGCTTTTTGCAAAAAAGAAAAGAAGAAGGCAGCAACAACGATCTGTTAAAACAAAAAATTAGGACTCGCGATTTCTTTACTCTTTCTCCTTCAAGTCGCCAGTAGACCTACAGCAGACCAGCGATTTCCTTTCTTCTTTCTTCATCAAGTATGTTTCTCTTCATCTCTTTTCTTCTTTCTTCTTCTCCTTTCTTCTTTCTTCTCCTTTCAGTTCTGTGACTCTGTCCAATTCTTTTCTTTCTTCTTTCTTCTTTCTTCTTTCTTCTTCTTCTCTTCTTCTTCTTCTCTTCTTCTTTCTTTTTGTTTTGGGCTCTGTTTTTTATCGCTGCTGTTGCAACAGAACAGAGTCTGTGTTGCTCTGTTTTTTCTTCTTGTTTCTTCTTCTTCTTTCTTTTTGTTTTGGGCTCTATTTTTTTATCACTACTGCTGCAACAGAACAGAGTTCTGTGTTGCTCTGTTTTTTCTTCCTTTTTCTTCTTTTTTTTTTTTTTTTTTTTTTTTTTTTGGGCTCTATTTTTGATCACTTCTACTCCACTCAACAGAACAGTCTGAGAAAAGCTCTATTTTTCTTATGAAGACTCCGAGGATGAAGAAGATGATAGCCAATATAATGTTAACATTCTTGAAATTCAAGAATTTGAAAATCTTGAAGAAGAATAGATGTTGCTTGTTTTAGACTTTTAGTTTATGAATCTATTATGACTATTTATTGAGTTTTTAATTTTTGAATCGGTATATTTATTAATATATTATTGCTATTGAGGTTTTAGTTATATATAATGTTTTTTTTTTTTTTTTGTATAAATTGGCGCTTCATGCTTCTCGCTTCAGTGAAGCGGGCCCTCGTTGCTATTTTTCGCCGCACGCTATCCAAAACACTGCTTCAGGCTGAGGAGCGCCCTGTGTCCTGGTTTGAAATCTAGTCTGGTGAACCCTGGTTTGACCACTACCGCGTGTAGATCACTTCCAGCAGATGCATTTGTTCGATCAATAGAGGAGGATACGCGTTTTCTAGCCATCTGCGAAAGAAATATTTAAGTCAATCTCGAGCCATCTCAATGCACGATTAAGGAATGAAAGAAGGGTAAACATCCTAAGAGGTCGTTTGGTAGCTGGTTAGGAGAAAAGTTATCTATGTATTAAGGGCGACATAACTTATACAATGTTTGGTAGCCATTAGTTATTTTGTACAAAATTCAGCATAACTAATATCATGTGTGATTGTCATTTTTACAATTCTACATAAATAATACATGTATAAGTTATGAGTCAATCTGTGTATTATTTTATGCGGGGTAGAAGATGGAATAACTAATATATGTATTAGTAATACATGGATAAAATATTAAAATGACAAATTTACCTGATCACTTTACACATAAAGGCTTCCTTCGATAGATTGATCTGTATCAAACCCTTTGGGGAGCAAGCATGGAGATACTGATGCCTCACTGCTAGGTTCTTCCTCTTCTCAATCTAATCTATTAGAGACAAAATCAGTAAATAAGTATTTTTCTTTAAAATTTATATAATGTATATAATTTTTAATACAACAAACCAATATTCAAAAATAATCCCTACGTAACTAATTTATGTATAACTAATACTTGCATAACTAATCCCTGCATTGCTTATTCCCGCATAGCTAATACCTGCATAACTAATACCTGCATAACTCTAACCGGCAACCAAACGACCCCTAAATGTTTAGTAGCCTCAAAATCATAAGTATGGACGCCTACATACCCATTAACAAGACTCTACTAAGTACTGTTCCATGACCCGAGACTTAAAACCTAAGGTCTGATACCAACTTTGTCACGTCTCAAATTATCCCCTAGATGTGACTGGAACCTAGCTAACACCACCTCCAACTAAAATTATAATCTATTTATAAAATTTAATGAACACTCAAGTAATAAATCTCTAACCCAAATTATACATTAAGACCATGGAGCATGTAATAGAGTTATATGAGTTTGATTGCCGGACATGTAAACCCCAAAAGATAGGGAAAAAAGATATGAAATAGGTAAAGCAGAAAAATGGCCTCCACGAACAATGTGGCGGCTCACCTCAGCAATAGAATATGCTCACGTACACTTCAACCACTAGTCTCGTCCTCAGCAATAGTATCTGCATGGACATGCATATAAAGAGTGAGTTATACGTAAATATAACCCAATAAGATTCTCGACCTGCCACTTTAAATACTCCTGGAACAAGTAGAAAATACTAACACACAACGAGCATAAAAATAATATACACAGAAATTTTTTCACCATATAATTACTCCATAAGGTCCAAACAATTATTTAACAACACTATATATCTCAACACAATCTATACTAAGGACTTGTATAAACGGCAGCGAAGGAGATTAACCAAACACCTAAACGAGTTCACGATAGCATACACAATGCCCTAAATCTACCACGACGGCATGCAAAATGCCCCAAATATATTACGACAACGAAAAAATAATTTCTAACGCCCCAACGCCATAGCACGAGGCTACACCATACCACAAATCACTTATTATATAATTCAGTTTTTTCACAAAATAATATATATTTGCTGCTGGTAAAAAACCATCGATTCTGCCAAGCACACGCTCGTTTCAACACATGAACCAGACAGACAAAACATAGTTTCAAAATGGGTTTGAAAAGCAAGAATCAACGCTTAAAGTTTTACTTACCTGGCTAACCGGACGTTCCCAACCTTGCAGCGTCTAGAACACCAATCAAACAACCTCTAATAGCTTTAATCTATCCAAGATATTGAATAGCATGTCCTAATTAGTTTAGGTGAATAATTTCCATAATTTTAGGATAAGTCAAAGTCGGTTCTCGGTCTAATTAATAAAAATACATGTACCCCAATAAATATTAGACACGGCACTTCCAGCCATGAAAAATTGTCAAAATATTAGCTTCAGATATATTCCCAAAAGTTTCGAAACATTAATTTTTCATGCAATTTGATACCACCTACGGTAGTGGTCAAACTAGGGTTCACTAGACTAGATTTCAAACCAAGACACAGGGCGCTCTTCAACTTGAAGTTGTGAACATAGGTCAAGCCCAAGCTGCTATGCTAGAGCAAGTGCAAAAGCAGGTGGTTCCAGACGCTCCACCGCCAGTGCCAGTTGCTGTGCCTACTGTTACCCTACCTGCAGACACAGTGGCAAGGTTGTTGAATTTGCTAGAGGCATTAGTGCCTACTCAGGATGGACTTCCAGTTTCTCAAACTGCTTCACATACACAAATACAAGTTCATCTGAATGTTGCAGCTCCTCAAGCACCTGAGATGGTCCCTCAACAGGTTGTTCAGCTAGTTGCAGCTATAGGGCAGTCCCAAGGATCCGAAGAATTTCATGGATCTTAAGCCACCAGAGTTTGATGCTACCCCGACTTCTATTGAGCCTTAAAAGTTCATTTAGCATTGTGAAAAGATATTGACTACATTGGGACCGAAGGAGATTCATATAGTAGAGTTTGTAACTTTTCTTTTTTCAGGGAATGTTAAGTCATGGTGGACTTCGATTCAGAGAGGTAGACAAACAGGGTTACCACCAATTACTTGGTCAGAGTTTTCAGCCATGTTTATGGATATGTTCGTTCGAGTAAGCAAACGAGACGACATGAGACTAGTTTGAGCAACTTATCAGGGTACTATGACAGTTACAGAGTATGAGGCTAAGTTTACTGAGTTAGCGACGTATATACACTTTTTGGTTGCAGATGCGCATGAGAAGGTGAGATGGTTTGTGGATGAGCTTGAGCATTGTTATCGTGGTCATGTGGTTAAGGATGTGTGATGTGACACATATTCAGAGGTAGTTGACACTGCTCTCTGTCATGAGTCCTATCAGAAGAGGGATAGGGTCGAGCGAGAAAACAAAAAGGCCCGTAGTATAGGCGTGTTTAGTGTTGCTCCATTTGGGCCAAGAGTGGTTATAATCGTGGGCAATTTAGGCTTAATCAGAGTGTGTGCTACAGTAGTACGTTTTCGATGAGACAAGGTCAGCAACAGTCACCTAAGAAGGATAACAGTTTGTTTCAGTTCGGACAGTATCCAGAATGTTATACATGTGTTAGGAACCACAGTGGTCATTGCTTTTGTATTGCTGGTACTTGTTTTACTTGCGGTGAAAAAGGACATCACTAAATATTGCCCGAAAGGTAATTCTAGTACTAGTCTGGCTACTATACAGCCACAAGGAATTGCTATAGTTACTTAGATTCAACCAGCTAGAGCCGCTCCATAGAGTGCCCACGACATGATATAGACAGGGTGTTCGGGGGTGGGTAGACCGTCGAGATTCTTTGCAATGAACAGACATGAGGCTGAGGCATCTAATGTGGTAGTCACATGTATTATTACTATCCATATGATATTCGTATGTGTCCTTATCTTTAGCTTTAAATTTAGAACGGGAAGTCGAGTCTCTTAATGTGCCATACGTGGTGAGGATACTATATTTGTGGATAGAGTATATAGAGAAGGTGTATTATTTGTTCCGGGAAGGGACACCGTAGTCGCTCTACGTGTTGTCGATGTCTGACTTTATTGTTATTATGTGGATGGACTGATTGGTGTCGTACGATTTGATGCATAATTATCAGGTTATGGTCTTAGAATAACATGATTGCCATAGGCGAGGAGGTTTCTAATATGAAGGTTCTACATAAGATGAATATAAGGTGTTCAACGTATCTAACTATGATTTAAGACACTAAAGTAGAGATTCTGACTCTTGGGATAATTGTAGTTGTTACTAAGTTTCCAAAAGAGTTACAAAAGGCGTATGTAGTGTAAATTTGAAAGATAAGATGAGTGTAACGACGAAGTATTCATACCTCTCTTTTCTAGGGGATAGCTCGCTTAACCTTCGAGGACAAATGTTCTTTTTAGCGGGGGAGAATGCAATAACCTGAAATATTTTGATATATTTATTAATTGTGAGATTGAAGAATTAATCTTTTTTTAATATAGTTAATGGGCCTAAACTAGTAGGAGAGAATATTATAATATATAAGATAGTATATTAAATAAATGACTAGGGGGCTAACTGCACATTATAAACTTTTAAATAAATGACTAGGGGGCTAACTACACATTATACACTGAGAATTATAAGTAAGTGACTTTGGTTATTATTTAAAAGGTTAATAACTGGTCAAGCCCACTCTTCTTAATATCCTATTGTTAGATTTTTCTTAGGAGTTAGGTATATTAGGGCTTATATTTAATAGGGAAAAGAAAAAAAATAGCAATAAGATCAACTGAAAGAGGATTTCTCGAAAGTTGGTGGATGCGTAAAGGAGTTGGCACTGTAGACATTCGGCTTCAGGTATTAAAGTTCCATTAGTACATACTTGCTGCAATCTCTTTGCACAAGAATAATAAGATTGACATTAAGTAGCCGATTATATTTTAACGATTAGAAAGTAAAATATTAGTAGCACAACAATTATGCAACGATTAGTTAGTTAATGGTTGGGCAAAAATATATAGAATTCTAAGAAGAAACAATCTGGATGGAAAGACAGTTTTTGCTTATACAATTCGGTCTCTTCTATTTTTAATTTAGGATACATAATAATTACCAATGATTGGGTAATAATAAGGAGACCATATAATTGTATAGTAATGATTGAATGTAAATTATATAACAAAATAAGTACCAGCAGATGCATTTGATTGACCAGCAAAGGAGGGGATGCTTTTCCTAGCCATCTGCGAAAGAAATATTTCAAAGTCAATCTCGAGTCATCTCAACGCACGATTAAGGAATGAAAGAAAGGAAAACATCCTAAATGTTTATTAGCCTCAATATCAAAAGTATGGGCGCCTACATACCCATGGACAAGACTCTACTAAACACTGCTCTATGACCTGGGACTCAAAGCCTAAGCTCTGATACCAACTTTGTCACGTCCCAAACTATCCCCTAGATGTGACTGGCACCCAACTAGCACCACCCGCCAGGTGAACCAATTCATGTATTCTTAACCTTTTATATAAGCACTAAGAGAAACACGTACAAGTCCAAACACACAAAAAAAATTCTAAATACGAAACAATTACCCAACTAAAATTATAATATATTTATAAAATTGAACGAACACTCAAGTAATAAATCTCTAACCCAATTTCTTTACTAAGACCATGGAGCATCTAATAGTATTATATGAGTTTGATTGCCGAACATGTAAACCCCAAAAGAAAAGAAAAGAACAAAAAAGGAGATGAAATAGGTAAAGCTGAAAAATGGCCTTCACAAACAATGTGCGGCTCACCTCAGCAATAGAGTCCGCTCACGTACTCTTCAGCCCCTAATCTCGTCCTCAACAATAGTATTTGCATGGACTTGTAGATAAGGAGTGAGTTATACGTAAATATAACCGAGTAAGATCCTCGACCTGCCACTTTAAATACTCCTGGAACAAGTGTTAGAAAATATAAACACACAACGAGCACATAAATAATATGCACAGAAATTCTTTTACCATATAATTACTCCATAAGGTCCAAACAATTATTCAACAACAACACTATATATCTCAACACAATCTATACTAAGGACTTGTCATAACGGCAGTGAAGGAGATTAACCAAACACCCTAACGAGTCCATGGCAGCATACACAATGCCCCAAATATATTACGGCAGCGAAGAAATAATTTCTAATGCACCAATGCCATAGCACGAGGCTACGCCATACTACAAATCACTTATTAAATAATTTCACCTTTTCACAAAATAATATATATTTGCTGCTAGTTAAAGATCACCGACCCTGCCAAGAATGCACTTGTCCGAACACATGGACCAGATAGACAAAGCATGCTCCCAAAACGGGTTTGAAAAGCAAGCATCAAAGCTTACCTTGCTAACAGGGCGTTTCCCAACTTTGCAGCATCTAGAACACCAATCAAACAGCCTCTAATGGCCTCAATCTATCCAAAATATTGAATAGCACATCCTAATTAGTTTAGGTGAATAATTTTCATAATTTTAGGACAAGTCAAAATCAAAGTCAACCCTCAGTCTAATTAATAAAAATATATATACCCAAACAAATATCAGACACGACACTTTAAGCCGTGGAAAATTGTCAAAATAGTAGCTTCAGGTATACACCCAACAATTTCGAAACAGTAATTTCTCATGCAATTCACTACTTATTCTATTATACAATTTTACATTCAATTATTGTTATACAATTATATGGTCTTCTTATTATTACCCAACCATTGGGTAATTATTATGTATCCTAAATTAAAAATATAAGAGACCGAATTGTATAAGCAAAAGTTTTCTTTCCATCCAGATTATTTCTTCTTAGAATTCTATATGTTTTTGTCTAACCATAAACTAACTAATCATTGCAATTGTTGTGCTGCTACTATTTTATTTCTAATCTTTACAACATAATTGGTTACTTAATTCCTATCTTATTTTTCTTGGGCAAAGCGATTGCAGCAAATATGTATTGAATGAACTTTAATACCTGAAGTCGAATGTCTACGGTCCAAACTCTTCTACGCAGCCACCAACTTTCGAGAAATCCCCTTTTAGTTGATGTTATTGCTATTTTTTTTCCCTATAAAAAATAAGCACTAGTATACCTAACTCCTAAGAAAAATCTGACAATAGGATATTAAGAAGGGTGGGCTTGGCCCAGTTATTAACCTTTTGAATAATAACCAAAGTCACTTACTTCTAATTCTCAATTTATAATGTATAGTTAGCCTCCTAGTCATTTATTTAGGGAAAATATCCTCCGGGCCACCAAAACTTGCACCGGTTTGTCAACCCGATAAATAAACTTAGAAGTTTTCCATTTGAACGCTTCAACTTAATTATTTTCATATTAATAAACCACTTTGACTGTTGACCATGTTTATGTGGCGAAGGCATAGCTGATTTGGTCGAATTGTGTGCAAATCACACTTGTAAGGTGCATGAATGTGTTAGTTTTCATTAAAAAAAATACTAAAACTATAAAAATTAAAGAAAGACAAAGGAAATGACTAAAAAGAAAATCCATCCCTAGCTACCCCTTCGCTGATTGCCCCC